>LUGF01041234.1:952353-972643 GCA_001625245.1 Calycopis cecrops | reverse complement strand
ATAATTGATTATAAGTAGTACTTACTGATAGTGCATAGAGGAGGAAGTAGGAGGTTAAGAAAATCCAAGAGGACAGCCCGTACACAATATATGTATGAAATGTAGTTCTTATCGAAGCAAGCTTCGTGTAAAAATATAAAATGTAGAAGTTGAAATAAAAAATAATGAAATCAAATGTTTTATTATGAGACCATTCGTCAGATGCTGCTGAGTAAAGAGTGGCGTGCGTTTATTCCCAATAATAACTGAGAATTCGGGGAATTACCAAATAGGTACCATGGGAATTAATAACGTAATTTATACCGCGAAATAGTATCGTGGGATTAAACGGGAATAGAAAGAGAAACAATAGGAATATTTTGTTGATTAATATTGAGACTATGACGTAGGTACAGTCAACGCCAAAATTAGCTGAAATGATCCCAATTTAGAAAACTGCTAACACTTAATTGGGAAGGTTTTTCTCGCACACATCATACCGCAGTGAAGGATACCTATGATATGACGATTAGTGCGATTTTTGTGTGTTGGTGGTGGATCACAGGAGCGGCGGTTAGAGCAACGCGTAGAAAATGTGCGGATGTCGTTTGGCGTCGATAGTCAAGCTGCGATTTCTTGTTTACTGTACTGTATACTAAAAAAAATTAAAATACATATTTAATTAATAATTTGTGAAATGTTTATATCTATTTAATAGTAAATTTCTGGTTTTCATTTAGATCCATCTCTTGCCATATCTTTATAGACTAGCTTGTTCCTAAAGGGTCTTCGCGTCGTCATTCATAATCAGATATACAAGTGCCCTCTGTATTCCGTAGTTCTTTTATTCCAATGGGACGGCCGCAGCAGATCGATACGAACGAAAATAAATAAGGCGCCGGACGTACTCTGCCCAGCACAAGGGTCTACCACTAGCTACATCCTTATTACAGTTTTTGTTGAAGTTGATAAATCCCAATGTCATTTTTAGACTACTAAGATTTTGATAGAGCAGTATATGTATGCATACAAAGAGCATAAATATAAAACCTTGGGTCTTGATAGTGTATACCTACCTATTATAATACCTATCTATTATAACACCTACCTATTATAATACCTATCTATTATAACACCTACCTATTATAATACCTATCTATTATAATACCTACCTATTATAATACCTATCTATTACGTACTATAAACTTTAAATGGTCGTCCAGCTAACTGTTGAACAGTTACAAACAGCCATGGGAGGCGCTCACATAGTTTTATTGGTGGTACGTATGCAGAATGAATTAATTCACTGCAAACGGAAGCAACCAATTGTATCTAAGCCGTGGTCGCGACGTATCATCCGCTGGTGTCCGCTCCGCGATGCCCATCTTTGTCTATTGTTACCCACACGTACACACATACCCAAACATACACACATACATAAACATATTACAGTTATTTTAGAACTACATAACAATTAGAAGAGGCTAATGCGGCGGACAACACATTGAGTTATGTTCTGTATTTTGAGTATTTAACCAATAGTAGGGGCCACCTACAGGTGTTTCCCTCTACCTAAGAGACACAATGGGAGGTTTGAGAAGCATAATTTTTGTGCGTGTGTAATAAAGTAGCCGAATTGCAATACCTCCTTATTAATAAACATAGATTAACTTTATCCAAGTGTTAACCTGTTATTAAGCTGGCATCTGTCAAATCCCATACTGTTTATGTGTTTATTAATAAGGAATTTGACAGATGCCAGTTTAATACTTGGATAAAATTCATCTATGTTTAATAATAAGGGGGTGTTTAGATACTGGTGGCGTCTCCCACAGAATTTGGAAGACTTGTGATATTGACGTTTGCGTTCGCGGTGTCTCCATTAGATTTAATATTCAAAGGTTGTGTAGTATGTAATATTTTAATAGATTGTAACGTGGAGACTACAATGGAATCTCTAGTCGAAGAATCCAGTTTACGAAAAAACAAAATACCTATAAAATAGGCTATTTGACTGTATTAAAAAAAATTTGAGATAATTACTTATCAGAATTAAGAACAAAAAAATTTATAAGTTCCTTGATCACTGATAAACATTCTGGAGTGGTTTTTGAAAACTTGTGATATAGTACCACTAGCCGACCCGTGCCCACTTCGCTGGGAGTCAAAAGTAATAATGGTTTAATCGTAATAAATTATAGCATAATGTAGAGTTTTATTAGTAGAGGAATAGTTCAAATCTGTCCAGTCCTTGAGCCTATTCGACACAAGCGAACAACAAAATATTAGTACATGTAAATATCGTTCAAAAGTTCACTAAAATACTGACAATCGTTGCTCAGTTAAAATGAACTTTGTATTCCGGATGCGTTTTAAAATCCCTAATCCGGCACTTAAATGCGGAACAGTAACGCATATGACTTCAAAAAAATAGGAAGTGTGCGCCACGAAAAAAGCAGCATCCCCTTTGTTCCCCATGTTTATTTTATATTTCAGAGATGAGAAAATATTAAGATTAAAATTCAGCTGATGTGATTACTCACGATTTTAACACCAGGTCAGAACAACTCACGCTGTACGCTTGACACAAATAAACATAGATACAAACATTCCTTGCAGATTCAATAAACTCTATACTAATTTCGTTTACTTTTATTTGTAATTGTATTAATTATAGCAGAAAAATTTATATTAATCCAGATCGTAATCTATATATTTTGTGATAGATTTTGTCGATATTCCTTCCGTAGTTTTGCGTCAAATAGCAACAATCATTTAAAACTTTCGTAGAAAGTGTAAATGGCAAGTTAGGTACAAAAATAAAAAAAAGGATATTGAGAATAACATAATTAAAGACCTACATGTTTTCCATTTTGCTTTGTAAGTACAAAAATATAAATAGAAGATATTGATCACTGAAGTAGGTATAATAATTAACATATTTTTAAATATCCTTTTATACTGCTACGTTTAAGCTTGCATATGTTTTATACATGAGGCAAGGGGTGAAGTAGGGATGTTATTTGCCTTTGTCACAGTCTGGCACGAGTTACTGGTTTGTCCTTCTAAGCTACAAAAAAAGCTAAAAATAAATTAACTTTGTAAATATATGCCTAATAACAAATTCTTTTCAATTAGATTATACAAATTATAACTGTAGATAGATTTTCAATAACGTCGTTGTAGAGATGATCGCAAACTCAAAATATGCATTGAGTTATGTCCGTCCTCTTTGTTAATAATTTGAGGCACAAGCCCGAGCTTTGTTTTAGAGCAGATGCAAGTAAACACGGTCGCTCGCTCCGACATCTGGCGTATTTTTTTATTTCCATCGCTACGGTTATTACAATGTCATTCGATATATTTTACAGAGATGTGATGTTGCCACGTTGCTTGCAAGATGAATGTTAATTATAATATTTAAACAATAAAATATATAAGTGCAAAAACTAAATGTTTCTAATTGTATATTATGTAGAGATTTCCAGGGCAGGATGCCTTGAAAATCTCTTCATAAATGTTGTGTTACACACATGTTTATCAGTAAAATAGGTTTAAGTAGGTAGAGTCTCTCTATTGCATAGGTATATAATCTGAGTATTTTCTATTTATCTACAATTTTACTATAAAACAATATGTACATTTAGGTTATTTAGCTTACACTGGTCAACAGTACCTACTTATATTAGAGTAGGTGAAAGTTTGTAATAAGGGATTGGCTTCTGCCTTCTTCACTCTCATAGTTTAAAGTAGACAAGATAACAAAGAGTGTACCTACTCGACTCTCGAAACTTGTATAATGAACATTTAATTTATTATAATTACTAGTCCAGCTCAACTTAAATATAAAGTTTCATGTTTGAGTTATAAATGTAGGTTAGTTTACATTTATAACTCAAGCATGCAACTTTATATTAGTCAAGTACCTATGTACTTGAATAATTTAATTAACGAGTGGTTTCAAGATACTCACCGTTCGCACCGTCACTGGTCTCATTTTACAAGATGGCGGAATCGAGATTTCAGATTTGTAATGGAAATGTGCATAATGTGTAAATACTTTATATTGAATACACGGAAAGAATTTGTAGGTATCTTAAACTTATATACGCAAACTTAATGCAAGATAAGCTAGCTAAGGTCAAGATATCTCCTTTTTTCTGACAGCACAGGGCAGTGGTTTCTAGGAATTGATCAAGCTTAGCAATAGGCGAAAGTGCCTTAATAGATAATACTGTATAAAAATATTGATATTATTCAAGCTCTATACTAATTGAGCAGTACCAACTTACAAAAAAAAATCACAAACATACATACTTTACTATACTGTACGGTGTATTGTATAATGTGTAGTATATTATCAGTAAAAGTATTCCAACGATTGTACAATCTTTTCTGCCGCCTGCCCGTTGCTTGTCTTATATTTTTCCACTTGCCCAGTGTCTGCGTTCTGTTATGAAATCTTGCATAACCTTAGCTATTATTGGAGAAGGAATGCGAAGCCACTTCATGCTCTTCAACCGCTTCCAAATTAATGTATGAGGAACCCTACTAATGATAAGAATTCGAATGTTGATGGATGGATGTATGGATATTTGTTGCTGGATCATGCAAATGGCTGAACGGATTTGCATGATATCCTGCAACTAGATTACAACATGAAATATACTTATATTCTGCTTTATGTAAAAAATTTTAGTTAAACATTCTTATTACATATCAAGACTTTGAGACAGATTTCTGTTTTTCTGCGAGAAGGCATTTGCGAAAGCTTAATTAAAGTTAAAAGCTAAATTAAAAGATAAGAAGAGAATTAAGATGAAGAAGAGTGAAAGAGAAAGAACACTAACTTATGCTGCTTTTTCTGTGATATCAAAGTGGTTGCTCTGTCCTTTAATTTCAAATTCTTAGATAAACGGTACCATAACTCTCAATTTTCAGTATTCAAAATATTAATAAATATTTACTGAAGTTGTCCAGCAAGTAAGGTTTCTAAAAAAATTAGGTCACTAAAGGACTATAAATTAACTCATATAGTCCACATAGGACTAGAATGTGTTTCAACAGCTGTTAACCTGCTAGTTGCTACTCGTTAAATTTTCTCCTAAAATTTCACTTCATCTATGACTGCTTTTCAGCACAAAATATATCTTCATTCACAGTAAATCGTATCTCATTCAGACCCAGTGTCATGAAGAGACAGACAAAATAAACAAACAGGATTCATTCCACGTATAATCGAGCCTAAATAAAGAAAATAGTACGACGAATAGCAGCACAAATGTTTAGATTGTTATGTCGGTGGTGCAGTTACAGTCCCGATATAGAGGGCAGCACCGTACATGAATGGATGTGAACATCAACATTGTACGGCGTTTATTTACAAACATTAAAAGCTTGGCGTGTGCTACCAAAACGGACGCAAGCGCATGTGGCTCAAGCGTTGGGGCACTTAAATTAAATCTGGTCGCAGGCTCCCCTGCTCGTAAACGTATACGTGATTTCTGAACTCGGATAGCGCTTCCTGCCCGCGCGTGCTAAGAAAGCTTCCCTTCCCCGTGAAAGGCGGGCACGTGTGAGCTCCACGGCTCCACCTGCGGGTGCGCAGGGAGATGCGCCTCGCCACAGAACCCGACGCGCGTTCGCCGGGATGTGTCGTGTATGATCGATAGCCGATCTCCGAAAACATGGGACCGCAGTTTGATTATTGTTTACGCGCTACCAGTGAGTTATTTTTATTTTTATCGTAGCTTTCAATATAGTTTACAGGACATCGTACGAGTATATCCGCTAGCACTGAACTTAATTCGGGATTCTTATTTTTTTTTTGTAAATAAGCGTAACAAATATATTTTAATATACACGTTTTGTAAACAAACACGCATAAATTATACTTTGATCGTCATAAGATTATATGTGACATAACGTTCATAAAATTTGCGATTTATTAACAAAAGTATTTTTTATATTTTGTGTATTCTTACTTCGTTATTAATATCCTGTATCTTGTATATGGCGACAACTCTTACTATATTACAATGATCATGTGAACATCATAATACCGCATATGTTATAATGTATTCGTCAGATATGTATTTCATACTCTTCTGAGAAAGCTTTCTGATTCATCTAAAGTATTTACGTTTCTTTCGTTTGGTGAATAGTGAATTTTTATACTTTAGATGAGTTAATTATAGCTTTTGCTAGATCCATTCTTACAATTTCTTTCACTTTGCTAACATTATAAATGTATGTGTGTTGTGAATGTAAGTTTGTTGGTAAAGCTTTCATAGCAAAACTACTCAACCGAACATCATGAAATTTTGTACATATTTTCTTAGAATAGAAAGGATTTCTTATAAAAAAAATAAGAACGCAAGCGAAGACGCGAGTAAAAGCTAGTCTTTAATAAATATTGAATACTTACATATAGATAACTCAGTGAGCGTCTTATGTAAATAATTTATTATATTGATTGATACTTATAATTTAATGATACTTCATTTTGTTACTGGATTATTTTTTTTTGTTTCGGTATGTAGGTACTTTTAGTTACATCTGATACCTTTCAAGTAATTATATTATAATTGCCTTTGGTTCCGTTATCAGATTTCCACTTTTATATTCAATATTGCCCTTTGTATTTGGGACCACCAACAGAAATTGTACCCACGCTCAAACTCTCCCAAATCTCACGACCGAGGCATACAGTTTAGATAATGTTTAAATTAGACACAATGCCATTAAAGTGAAGTTTTTGTGTGGCCACATGTCCCAAGGGCCAATCCCGAATCCCGCCCTCTCGACAGTTGAAATAATAGTCCCCGAGCACTAAAGTATAGGCGAATGCGGGCTCCGAGAACAGATTTAAATTGTATAGAAGTATTGATTTATCATTTGGTTGTATATTATTTATGTTTAAATTAGGCACATTATGGTCATAATTTGTATATTTTATTTATGAACCAGAACTAAAATGTTTGATCGAAATCTTTAAAGCAGTTTTAGCGTGATGCGCACAACGACTGACTCTATAATTTTATTCAACTTTCATTTTAATATTTTAGGGTATGTACTTAAATATCTCTTATCGTTTTTATAAAACGGATAATTATCAGTTATTCACATAAAATAACTAAGTCACTAGGTATTATTAAAACATTTAAGGATGGATGGATTTTGGTATACATATTAATAAAACTTCATAGGACTTTTGAAATATTTTGATACGAAACATAATTAAATATGACACGCCTGATTGGTCAGGGTATGTAGTGATGATGATGTAGCGTGGTTCTAGTAAGAACAATAGTACTAAGATTTACTGTGTTACACGAAGATTGCCTTCAATTCGCATTTTCCGGCGCACAAAGTAGGCTGATCTACGGCCCGCAGGAGCTAATGGACAGCCGTTACTTCATCGTCGTTATTGAATAATTCACAAGTCACAGTTGCCCTGCGCAGCTCTCCGTGGGACGCCGCCTCTACGATGATCATTGGTAGAGTACCATAGAGCCAAAACTAGATCAAGATTGATTGCGTTGGCTAAACGAGCGAAATATCAAGGACTATCGATTTAGCTACAAAAATTTCACCTAATCATGTCTTTTAGCTAAAACAATACAGCTCTATTTTAAAACGTACCAGACTCTCACAGAACCTGTGCTAGAGTATGAAGGTGAATTGTACTAATAAAGACAAACTCTTTCTAGTTTTCAATGTGTTTAATCTGTTTCAGATAACCCGTCGTACTTCGCGTTCCCCGATAAGGATGTCACGGACCACGCCGAAGCGCCAATATCGGGACCCGAGCAGTTCTCCCGCTCGGCTCCAGCGAGGACATGGGTCGACGGATCCCGGCCCCTGAGCTCCCCGCGGCGACGCGAGCCCGAGAGTCCGAGACGGAAGGAGTTCAGAGCGCTACTCAGGTCACTCTCCGCCAAGGAGCCCGAGCAGGCCGAGGCTTTCCTAAAGGGTCAACCGCGGCCGGGGGACTGCGCGCCAGATGACATGAGACACACCTTCACAGCCCCGAGAATAAAGTAAGATACGTTTCTTTATACTGCGTCCTCTGTGTATTATCCTTCGTCTTTATATAGCTATTAAAAGACATTGACATGCGGCTACCCAGGACGTGTATGGACTATGTCATTGAGATTTTTGTGTTGTGTGTTAGTAGATGTTAGTATTATCCATGTTGATTTTGATCCTGCTTTATCTATACTTCACTAAAAACATGTCAAGGCTGTAAGTTTCTACGTTAGTTAGTACCACCCATAGATACCTCAACTGCTGTTCCTTGGGTACTATATCTTGGGTCTTTCATCATCATCACATCATCACATCATCATCACATCATCACGCCACTTCCTTAACAGGGTAGACAGGTAGTAGGTATTTAATGCTTTAAAGATACATTTTTTTCCTTCAGTAAATATACATTTTTTTTAAATATGAGACACAGGGGAAATTTATATTATAAAAGATTATATTAGATCTTCCGAAGTCTACTACTGTACGCTATAAGCGCAATTTCATCCCACGCACCATTTCAATATGGAATCAGCTGCCCCCTTCGGTATTTCCGGACCGATACGACCTAGAGATCTTCAAGAAAAGAGCTTATTCTTTCCTCAAAGGTCGGCAACGCATCTGTTAGACCTCTGGTGTTACGGATGTCTGTGGGCGTTGGTGTTCACTTTACATCAGGTGACCTAACTGCTCGTTTGCCTCCTATGCTATAAAAAAAAATATTTCAAACTCAATGTTAATATAACTTTTTTATGAATTACATAGTTGATGAAAATATTTTTTATTTGTATATTAGGTGTATGTATAACTTTATAAAATAACCAAATATTTTACACAGGAAAGGCAAGATTAGCACGAAAGTAGTAACCTCAGATGGTACCAAAGAACACGAAGAAGTTTTCTACACAATCCCTCTGCAGGGACGACGTCGTCACTCCGTGGGAGGATACCTGGCCACTGGAGTAGCGGGTGCAGGGGAGGTGACTGCTGTACCCAGTGAGGTGCCTAAAATGCCACCCCCGCGATTTAGTCAGAGCGAAGAGGAGGGAGTTAAGAGAAGAAGACCAAAGAATTTTACATTTAAAGGTAAGCTTAGATATTTCTTGTTCTATATTTTAAAACGCGTTCAAAAGACAAGGAGATTCTCCATCTCTTTTGTGCTACAGTATAGTTACTTTTATTGATAATAATTTAGCGATAGATCTTTCATGCAGTACAAATAGTATGTATTATTTACCTGTTATAAATGTTAAAAAAATAATTTTAGGTCTAGGAACTTATCAAATTTCGACATGAAACTTACCTAGGTGGCCTAGAGTCACCCAGTCAGGTCCCCTCGCCTTATCTCGTAGACATAATTCGAACTGTTAGTACCCACGATATCTCCAATTTACTGTTGATTTGTCTACAGTATCTAGGGCGGATGTAAGTCAATATACGCGTGATTGACTTGTACGTGAGGGAGATCTAGAGATTTATAATAGGTATTGAACAATTAGGTATACAATTAAAGGTTTTTGAGATATATTTCTCTTTGTAAAAACAATTTTTATGGTGTAATCATGGAGTTTGCGAGATTAATTATCAAGATAAAAGTTTTAATGTCATATAAATATTGTATTACAAAATGTACAAATCACTGCAATTTAAATCAACATTTACTTAACACTCTTGACCGCTATCCATTGCAGCATATATTTGCTGGGTAGTAAATGATAAATACAATTAAATGAAAGGAAAAGTACAGAACAGTGACGCATAAAGTCAAAGTAGAGAATACTCTACTATATGCAGTTAATATCAGAGCAAGAATAATCTACTAAATATGCTACTTAGTTAAATTGGAGAAAAAGGATGTTGACCAAAGGATTTATAGACAGTACGATTCTATTATTAAGATAATAACTATATCTATACTATACTTTCATTAAAATCAGCGGTTTGATGTACGGTCGTAAATAACTGGTCCAAGACGTAGGACAGATATCTTGAGAGAGCATTGCACTCGCGCTCTTCGACCCTTAACGATACTGCGATAACAGTGCATTGTCCAAAATAATAAGAAATGCGACCTTTTGTTTATATACTCTGTGTTATCATGTTATATAACATATTCACCGTGGGAGACGGTTATTGGAGGCATAAAAGTAGTAAATTAGTAGAGAAGTAGGTACAAGAACATAAAACAAAGTAGGTAATCTTAGTTTTATGTTAAAACGTAAAGTAGAAAATACAATACAAGATTTGTAATAAATACGGTAGTACAATTCACCTGATTACTTAAGAACAACGTTACTAACGATTATTTTAATAAAAACGTTTTTATATCCCAACTAGCTTCCGCCCGCGACTCCGTCCGCGCGGATGTCGGTCTTCGCGTGGATGGATTTATTTTTTTCAACGTATTTTTCCAGGATAAAAAGTATCCCATTTTATGCCCAGGATAATAAGGTATAATTATACCAAGTTTCATCGAAATCGAACTGTTAGTTTTCATGTGATGCCTGAACATACAGACAGACAGACAGACAGACAGACAAAATTTTTTTAATCGCATATTTGGGTTAGGTATCGATCCAGTAACGCCCCCTGCTATTTATTTTTCAACATTTTCAATGTACAGAAATGACCCTTCTACAAATTTATTATATGTATATAGATTATAGATTAGTATTAAATAAATCACAACTATTGACAATGTAGCGCAATACAAGTCAGACATGATCCCAAATATATCGCTGGTCCGATTATATTATTTTCGATTTGGCTTATCTGCCAAACGTGTTTTGAATACAATCAAAATGTGCTCAATGTTTACACCTATCTGTTTGACTACAGATAACGTATTATTTACTGACGATCCCAAATTTGTTTGCCATGATTAAGTTGAGATGGTCATGATTGTGGTTTGTAGTCGAGTAAGGATTGCGTTAAGACACGGTCGTGACGAAACGAACGAACGATTTATCGTTTGGTGCTAGTGGCAAATTAATCGGATGGGTCGCCTAATAGAAAAGGAACACTTATAGCAATTCGATGAGGCTGTATAGGGTTTCTCTTCGCTTACAGCAAAAGTTCAGGTCCGAAAAGAAAATAGAGAAGCTTAAACAATGGATGTGCCAGCTATGTGCACTGTTCTCTAACCCAAGGATCTCCTGAGGGCCGTGGCATTTTGCCGACTTGCCACCCCGTAGCTACGCCAGTGGTCGCGACCGTGGTCGTCAAGTGTGTGTTTAGTGGTTTTAGTATGCGTACTGCGTGCGTGCGCGCCGCCTGACGCCAGTCCGAGCGCCCGCGACGGCGCGCCGCGCATTGTCGCGAATTGACACTTCGCGCTCCGTGCTCAGGACTCTAGCCTCCTTGCTCGCTGGCTGCATCCGAGAATATTCTGTGCAATGTTATAAAAAAAAAACAAAATAACAATCGTGTGTATCTAATTGCAAATAATCATGGATAAAGAAGATGTAACAAATGATACGAGTAAGTTTATTTTACAATATTTTAAATTTTGTGCCGTTATTTAAATTATTTTCTATTCTATATAAAGAGCTTTTGAAAATAAATCAGATATGCTAAGAAATATTTTACCCTCTTGTTTAAGTGTAAAGTAATTTATATTTTCGCAATTCTTGTTGACAATGAAGTCAAATAATAAAAATGTAAAAATAACGAGTTTATAGGGTATAAAAGCTTTCCGCAATTTTTAAGCCAACATTGAAACAAAGACCCATTGTTTCTGGGTGACCTCTATTCTCATTAGTATTTTAAAAATGCCCGGTTTCGTTAAAAATCAATGTCAAAAAGACGCCGGAGTACTTTACGAAATTAGTTTTAAGGTACCTACCGAGGGTATTAAATGGTTTCGCTTTTATTGTCTGGACATAGAGATCAGTTTTTCTAATTTTTTATATCGTGCACATCAGCTATGCAGGGTGGCAAGACCGGCGGAATAAACATGGTGTACTTTACATGCATCGGAGCAACTCCCGTAATGTACTCGCATGGGGAATATCAATGTGGCTCCTCTTTCGTTTTCTTGTTTCAACTTGGGGTCTCCGAGGATGGAAAAATAATATTCTTTGTATGGCAATATTTATGACGTCCGCTGGCTATGAAAAAAATGTCCTTTTTGTCTAAAACTTTTGCTGCTTTTTATTTTTTAACGATTAGACGCTATTATGTTGTTTTACAATAATGTCTGTTTAGTAATGAGATAAACGATTTCAATGTATCATTTCTTTACATAATTATTCATTACCTATATCTTATGTTAATTACCTAATTAAATGTTTAATTATGCATTAGTTAACTGTTAACATTTGTTTTATGTTTTTAATTTAATTCTGCAATAATTACATCGGCTTCAGTAGGTAATTAAAGACCGCGTGAAGGCATTATTAAATTCGTGCAAATGCTCGTAATTTATAATTCTTTAGCCGCATAGAGATCGTCTACCGCCTTACTCCTGAAAATCTTATTTTGAAGTTCAATTTTAATAATGACTTTTAACTTTACGCGAATGAGTGTAGGTGCAGATTGTAATAAAACTATCTTAATGGATTTTCGTCCCACATCAGGACATCTGTCACCTCTGTCCTCCCGTGACATAGTTGCTGTTAAGCTTCTGAAACTGATTTGACTGATTGTAAAATGCTAAATATACCTCGATAAAATCCGTTAAAACAGTTTTATTCCAATTTTAATGTTGAAGTGTTACAGTAGTACTGTAGCAAAAATTAATATGACAGTTAAGTGTTTTTTCTTTGGATTAACTAATAATATAATATTTAAACAAATAAATAAAATCTCGTACTCCGTTTTGAACATAAAATTGTTACCTAGTTTGATACATTTAATAGCTAGAAATATCGCTAGGAAGCAATATGACACGAACAAAGAAAACGAATCACTTTAATGTTTAATCAATGCATACTCCTTTAATAATGACTCTACTTATATGACGCACACACTATGACGTCTATAAAGGATGGAGGCCAGATTAGGTAAGTGTTGAGTTTCCAAGAAATCCTCCGAAGACTCCGAAAACTGTCGATAAATCCTTACCTAGTCCCTTTTGATATTTTAAACTCAACATAATATAACAATTTTCTTAATTACTGTCAGCTTAAAAAGAATTTACGAGTCCTACTTTCATTTTGAGGAAAATGTGTTATGATGAGTAATTACACGATATTTGAATCTGCTTTACCTCATATTTATGAATTTTGTGTTGATTGAGAGTCTGGATAACCTATATTTGTCAAGTTGATGAGGCGCAGGTGGTTCCTGTTCTTAAAATTGAGCGCAGTTTAAAATAACACTCATCTATATTTGTTAATAACAACAGGCATATTTTAAACGCAATGAACTAAGAAGCTAATGAGTCGATCATTTTAATGTCTCTTATTTAAAGCTACGTATAAAATATAACATATTATATTAGATTGAAAATATCATAAGATATAATTATTGTAGTGATAGCAGCTAAGAGTTCAGACTTCAGAGTCCTAGACGATTAGGTTTAAATAATTAGAGAGTTGTGTAAGAGCGGCAAATTAGCAATAGCAATACCTACTTAAAGTTATAGAAGCTTTTTTTTTGTTTCTTATATTTTTATATTGTACTTATGATATAATATATAATATGAACAATGGCAATGCAGATCTTCTCAAGGAATCTTAATAAAAAATTTAATAAAAATTTATTGCTTAGTGAGTTTAAATAAGGTACCTACAACCCTATCTAACATAACATTTGAAATAAATAATTACTTCATATGAGTATAGGTTTACCTATTAGTAAAGGCCCTAAAGCGGTTACTTCTATCCTGATTACAACACACCAAATTCACTTCGAAGACCATCGTTATTTTTTTTAATTTCATCGACTTAAATATGATGCTAAGGCTAGTAAGTAGTGTCAGGCCACATTGCATCCCATCAGTTGGGCGGAGACAAGGCGGACAATGTCCATAACAATTATTCAGATCGTATAAGACTGTAGTTAAAAGTTCATTCCATATTTATCTAATTAAATTCATCAATCAATTCACAAATAGAAAATAAACACCAAATTTAAAATGGGCGAAATGACAAACAGCAACAGTATGATTAAGTACAGCGTGGTGCGAGTAAAAAAACCGTGGACGTTTATTTCGATGTTATGAATCAGTCCGATCCCGCCAGCTCACGGTTCTGTGTAAACGGTATAATAACACATATTGTTGTTGCTATTCAAATTTTTCTCATAACCACAATCTGGGTTTATACTTCAGGTTACTGAATTAATTAATATATTGGGTAAGTTTGTGAAAAGTCTAAAGTATAACAATACTAGCTGTTACACTTGACTTCGCTCGCGTGGTTTTACGAGTTAAAAAGAGCAGATGGCATTCTTCAGTCCTTCAACTATCTCCATACTAAATATCACATCGATCCGTTTATTCAATTTCATGTGAAAAAAGGACAAAGAAACAAACAATCAAATACTTTTTAGCATTTATAATATTAAGTATTGATATACGATACCGGCATAAAGTGACAGCTGTAATGTCGCGTTTTGTGTGGTGTGCGAGTAGCCGGTGACCCAATTTGCATACGGGGGTAGAGCATTTGCATTTGAGAGGCATATCCCTACATAGAAATACAAATTTAAACTTTTTATAAAGCTTTCCCATGAATATATTCATTATGTCCATAAATATGGTTTCACTTTAGAAACCAAATTTCATATAACTCGATAAAGTTTCCCACTTTAGAAACCTAATGGGAATAAATAAGTACTTATTGTATCAAGTAAGTGAGAAAAAAGTTAGAACTGAAATAAAATTAAATATTATCTAAGAACAAGCTATTTTGTTATAATTGTATTTTACCGTAGCAGAATATAGCACGGATTTGTAAAATGAATATGAAGAAAGTCCTATTGTGAGCAAAATATATTTCTTTATAATTAAATTAATGCTGATATAGGTAACCGTAAGCTTATACCACAAAAGAAAAAGAAAATAGTAAATCTGTGTTCACAATATTCTTTAGAAATAGCCCTATCTCTTGGTTAACTAGGTATTATTTTATATTATGAGTTTGGAACGACGTCGATTTTTTTTCAAACATCTTTTCTTTTCATTTCATTCACTCTGGCAAAAATTGTTTGGTAGAAAATTAAATGATGTGTATTTTCAAGTTACTATTTTTTTCGTTAGAATTTTATTTAGTTTTAGATCTTCTCTTAAACATTTTTGATTTGCACAATAATATAATGAATGATATATAAACACAAATCATATCAAATCTCATATTGCAACATTCACTTGAACTGCATCTAGATTTATCTCCGCTAAGGGCGTGTAGGTACTGTAATCTTGCCATTAAGCCGATCCACTCCTAATGGCACTTGAAATCAATTAAAACAATTTAAATCAACAGTAATCCATTTAAAACTTAAGAAACTAACCAGCGTTCATTTGTTCTACTAATCGTGCATGCATTTCATTACTCTACTTATTGTAACACTCAAGTAGGTTACAGTTAGTCTTATTAATATTGTTATGGATAATGCTAATGGTTGATGGGTGAATTTATGAGTATTGTTTGTTTGTTTGTTGCTATCATCATCATTCCTTTCCCGCACTTTTGTAACCGGCCAAGGCATCCGTACCTATTGCTTTTGTCAAGGTCCAGAATACGGTGTTTTGTTAAGGCACTCAATAGTGGATTAAAGTTTTCTTTTTTTATTTGTTATGGCTCCTCCTTGACAGATATAATGCCATTATTAGTTATTTTAAATAAAATTTCATGACACTAGTTGACTAGTCTCATATTTTTTTTATGTCCAAAGCTTTTCTCTGACACTAACTTATTCAGCATCCATTATTAATTATGATTAAATTTCTGCAAACTTCAAAATATATGTTATAGTATTCGGCCCAATTTGATAAAATCTTGAAATGGAATTATAGGTGAACCTAATAGAGGTCGGTACTGTAAACTGTTAGAAATATTTCAACAAGCAACAGAGATAACAGAGTCTAATAATTAGTAGTTTCTAAATAAACAATCGAACAAAAACAAAATCACTGTAATACGAAGAATACTCTGTAAGACGGCCACATGTGTCGAAAGTCGAAACCCAGAGGGCAGACGGACGGTCTGACCGAGCATCGTCAATTGAACCAAAACTGCACATGGCGGCTTGCTAATTTGGCTAACGACATGGATTCGCGTATAGGTACAAAGTTAAATCGAAAATACTTTGTGTATCAACACTGAGATGTGTCTGGAGTTTACTATTTAAAAATTCGTTCTTATTTTGACTTGAGCTGTAATTTTTTGCTGAACTTTAGTAATAGGTAGGACCCACGCTGCTTTTAAGCCGAATTCGGATGACCTCTCAATTATTCTGCACCGGCTTTAAGTTACAGCTGTGGTGTTGCATTTCGTGCTGTGTGTAGGTAATAATTGGGTGGTTCATTAATGGGGAGAGAAGGAAGGGGGGCAACGAATCTGTATAACCACTTTGCGGATGTCTCTGGGCGTCGGAAGTCACGACAATGGCTCCGACTACTCCTATGCCACCAAAACAAATTGAAATTATGTCAAATTGTGTGCAAAAGTTGCGTTTTAAAACATTACTTCTGCACATCCTCACATTTTTGTCCACCGCTGGCTTTCCATATTTTATTAAAGCGTCTCTCCAAAATATAATTCTACATATCCTGTGTAAAACAAACAAAACTATAAAGCAATTCTCGCACCTATTTTTTATCTGTGGATATATGCATGAATATGCACACGTGAACGAAAGTCTACATTGACTGTTAAAGTTTTTATTGCATCCAGCAGGCGGCGCTCGGCAAACGCATGCTCGGCATGCTACAAAATATGCTATGCACCGCGCGCGCCGGAAACACATACGGATTTATACTTACCCACCTCTGCCGCCAAATGAAGACCCAACTAAATGTAATATCCGTTTCCTAAATAGACAAACGTCTATCAGCGTGGCCCAGAATAACTATGGTCGGTTTGATACAACGGTACGGCGTTGGCTTCACATACACACACATAAAACTTAAGTAGGTAACACGCATTCTGTTTGTTACTTACGGACTGTCCGATGAAGTATGGGTGATTTTTTTTACTACAACCATTGTTAGTATATTATTTTGTAAAAAAAACGTTGATTAAATACTGATTATTCCAGTTGAATAAGTATAACAAACAATACATAGCATTATGTAGGCACTGAATACCTAACATACGAAAATCAACCAGATGTACCTTAGTAAAGTTGTTTCATTCGGCCGATGATTAGCTGTACTTATTATGAGATAAAATAATAAATTTAGGTAGGTAAGTTCTTCTAGGGAATCTGAATACCTATTTAGGTACCTGATTCTAGTAAACCTAATAATAACTTAAAAATGAGATTAAATACTGACAATAATAATTTCCTACGGCAATATTTCAAATAACTTCGGTGCTACGATAAAAATATTGTAAGCTACAGTAGGGCGCGGGGCGGAAGGCGACGGCGGCCGCCGTTGGGTTCATTGGCCATCTTCTTTGAAGTCCCGTGATGTATTACAATTTCTTACAGCTCAGGTACTTTGATGTACAGTTCGGAAAACTTTACAAATTTACAATTGGGCCAAGTGATGTTTACGCTAAAGACGATTAAATGAGGTTACTGCGTGTGCATGCCCTTACTGTTTTTGGTATACGTAGAATACTAAATAACTGCTAAAAACACTAGTTTTAGGTTACTCTATATAGATAGGTTTTTTAGTTTTGAACCTTCTAGTAATTATTTTAGGTTTAAGTTAGGTTTGACGTGTTTATTATCTGTGTTGGTGTGTAATTTGTGAGTTTGTTTTTATCGATAGTTTAGATAGTCTAGTATTTGATACTCTCATAATACTAGGTAGTATTAAAGTACCAAAATTTCAATTTTAATATTTGCCAACAAACCGAATTTAATTAATCGTCGAGACTAATTAATGGATCTTTATTATAAGTGGGTCGAGTTACTTGTCGATTTACTTGTCGATTGCAGCCGAATCTTTGATTCGAAGATGAGCCGTTGACCCCGAGTGAACGACATCGTTCATGCTCGATTATCCCTGACAACACTTCCTTTCAGCGTTAGGTATATTATGCGGAGTCGGCGCTTAGACGCATCAGTGCATCAATCACACTTGATACTCGTTAACTAGTGTTGTTTATAACTTATTTCCGTATTCGATAAAGATGTCAGGGAATATAATATTTAGTATGCGATAACAATGCATTACCCCTCGTCCCGTGACGCAACACGTACGCATGTGAACGTAATTAATATTTCTATGTGGAGTGCATGTTTGATGTGGCCTCGTAGGTGCTATCAGCTATATGAATAAGTTTGCCAGTGATGATGACGCTTTGCTAATCAGGATAATTTCTTGACAGCTGAAAACGCTATGATAAATGTATTGCTGTATATAATAGTCAGGAATAGGAAACTTGATAGTAAAAATAAGGAATGTACCTTTCAACTACTGACCATGGCTTCGTATGATAATATATTTATAGTAGGAATATTATAAACTCTCTACTTTCAGCAGTTCTTTTGTATATAAGACCTTAGAAATATATTTGTATTGTAGAGAGCACCAAGTTATATGTTATTGTCAGGGTTATATTTTTTTTAGATGAATCGGAATTATGAACGCAAAATATATATTTGAGCACCCAGCAAGGGTTGTATTCTATAATAGGAGTCCACGAAATGAGTGAGTCTTCGTGTAGAATCTAGATCGTACACAAATATACGTGGTATTCTAATCTCTTTTGAATTTTTTTGTATGTACCGTCACACTTTGCTACGTCCTGCAGCAGGACATCACGCTGACAAACTCTTAAGGACATTTTTTGTCATAACTTAGCTTAGTGCAGCAGTATGATTTTTAAAATTATGTATTTTAGCAGGTACTACGCCGTATCACTGTATTTTTAGTAGTAAGGGGCGTTGCGAGTAAATATTGGGGCAGGAGATGCGCCGCCAACCGAAAGTTTGCTACCCCTGCTCTATTTTTAGGTACATCTTTTAAATCTGTCCCAATTTGTCAACAAAAGTGGGTTGATATTGGTGTCAAATTTAAATTAGCATATTTTACAAACTTGACTGCTAAATGATGATGAAAGACGGTTATCAAATAGGACACTTTAAAATACATGTCTCTAATATTCATACCTAGCACGCTTTGTGGACTTTGTCCATAGCAAGCGCCATTGTATTTTTAACGCTGCTACTCCTGTCTCGCCAGGATCGACAGCCGCAACAATTTACTTACCGCACACCTTTTTTTATATTATACTGTGGCAAAGGGGCAGTCGGAGCCATTTTAATGACTACCGGCGCCCACAGCCACCGTTGTCCACATGCGATTCCCGCCTTCTTTCTTCCCCCTTCATAGGTTTCTGGCTGCTTACACCGCACGAAACGCGACAGCACAGCTGTCACCATACACTGGTATCACGTAAGCGGGACGTCCCCGGTCGTGCCGGCGTAATCCGCCTGCATCCATGGCGTGGCACTACCTCTTACATAACATAACGGATATTTTTTTGTCTCAGAGATGGAGGACATCGCCATACTGTGGAGCTCCGCGTCCCCGGAGAGCGCGCTGTGGTCGGAGTACCTAGTGGCCAGCTTCGACAAGATCATGTCCCAGCGAGCGAGACACCACTACAGGTATTTATACCAGCTGACCGGACCACTCTTTCAATCGAAATAAAATATAGCCTATCTTTTAAGCCGGTGAAAGTTAGGGTCAATTCACACCAAAAGCGCGGCGAAGCGCAGCGAAGCGAAGCGACGAGCCCGGTAGGGAAGGCGCGCGGATTCGCGCGAAGGCTCGAGGATTCGCTGGAATGCTCGAGGAGTCGCTGGAATTCTCGAGAAGTCGCGGACCTCCGCGAGCCTTGGTATTGTATAAGCAGTCGTATATTTGCACCAAATAAATAAGCTTTTCTTCATTCATTTCTAACACTTAATTGTTTGTTTGTGTGTTGTAAACACTGTATTAATTACCTACACTGCAAGGAATGAATGCAATGCTCGGACGCAACAGACGCGAGCGGGGAGCGGGCGCGACGGGCGGGATACTTCCAGCGGCCGCTCGCTACGGCGCGAGCATTCCCGAGAATTCCCGCGAAGTCGCACGACTCCGATTATGAAATTCCAGCGAAGTCTCGCGCATTCGAGCGACTTCGCGCGAATCCGCGCGTCTCGTTCGAGT
>LUGF01041234.1:925322-939163 GCA_001625245.1 Calycopis cecrops | reverse complement strand
CGCGATGTAGGATACGTGATAACGCCATCTGTTATGCATTAGACGAACTATATATCTGCTATACAAATAACTTGCAATCTAACATACCATTTCCAATTACCTCTTTCTCTATATACGAGTACATACAAATCTATTAAACAAATGAAATTAAAATTTTCTTTTGAAAAATGCTACCATTCCATCAGTATTTTCTTAAGACGTTGTCACGTTCAACTATCGTCAGTAAATCGACTTTACAGACAACCGATGTTTTTTTTTGTAATATTTTGATTGAAATCTATGTATTACTCTATTATTCGAGTACTAGTTTATAAAAAAATAATAATAAATAATATGGATTCGAAAATTACTTCTTTATTTTCGAGTAGATATTTTCTTTTTATCTCTTTTTGTACTTAAATTGTTATTTTTATTTGTACAAGTTTGCTTTATTATGGCCGGTTTCTGAGTACATTTGACGGGAGTTTATCTGTCCGTTAACTTTAACGGTTCGATAACTTCTGAAAATGGGTTTCTGAGTACACTGTTGACAGTTTAAACTCGGTTTAACTTAACTGACCAATATCGGCAGTTTATCTATTCGATAACTTTAACTGACGTTTTAATCGTCAAAATAGATAGCCACTTTTTGACAGTCGCTCGGCTGGCGCAGTGGTACGGAGCTCGGAAAAGCGGAGCATGTTGCGCTAAAGGTCGCGGGTTCGAATCCCGCCTAGGTCATGGATTTTTTTTTATTTATTAAGTATATTTATAATAATATAAATAGGTATTTCTATATTAAACATCCAAAATATATATAAATTTCTTAAATGTATAAAACATATTAAATACATTTCCGTTGTCTAGTACCCATAACACAAGTCCTGGCGGTAATTGGCACGAGGCTAGGCTAACGTAATGTAACAAGTCCACAAAATTTTTGAAGTATTAATATAGAATAATCTAATATAGAAGTAATAGTATAATAACTAATTGATTGCAAGCAAACATTTTATAACATGTATATTTTCCGTTTACAAACAAAATATATCGCAATGAATACGAGCATCTCATAAGAGTCACATTTGGAAGTGCTGGATTTCATTTCTAACATATTATACGAAGAAACTTAAGACAGGAGCATTGGACATGCTCATGGATGAAATATTTAAAATAAGGTACACGAGAATACGAGAACAGCCGTCAACACAAACAATATAGTATAAGAGCCCTTGAGCGCCAGACACTTGTCCTTTTATAAAAGCTGAAAATTTATCTGCGGAACCCCAACCTGTCCCCAAGACAGGTAAGAACAATCAGCAATTATAAAGTTTGGATCGCGGGTACTTTAGCAGATAAAAGTGTGCAGCAGAGAGAGTAAATGAGAAACAGAGAGAGTAATAGCAGATATACAAGTGAAGTTTGCTAAATACCGTCTCAAATTCGTTTTATCATCATCATAGTTTCTTTGGAATCTATGATCATATTTTTTTAAAGTTCAGGGGTGTGTGGTATAGGGTTAAAACTGGACTAACTGTCAAGCAATTGGTTCCAAATAAATATGAGAAAACTAAGCTTTATGCTTGAACGAATTTGACGAGCACCTGGTGGTCAAGCGATCTTGAGCTATAAACAATCCATGGAAACGAAATGGTTACATTTATTTATTGACAACTTCATTTTGGCGTTTTTTTTTTTAATAGAATTGACAATGACTTGATCTCCATACGCCCACAAATAGATTCAAGAAATTTAATTTAATATTAAAACTTTGGTTAAATTATTTGTATAACTTCTAAAAAATGTTTTTACACTGTAAGTACTAAGCACACGACAAAATACATTACTAAAATCAACTTTATTCTTGAAAATATAAAAAGACCCATCTAGTGGCAATAAAAAGAAATGCCTAATGGTTCGATAGCTATCGAACCGTCAAATAAGTACTCAGAAACCCAGCGACAGATAACTGAAGTTTAACCTACCGATAACTTTATCGAATCGTTATCTAACGAGAGTTTAACTGACAACCTCAGAAACCGGCCATTAGTTGGTTAAATAATGCATGACACGGAACATAAGTACTGTCACGGATACCATATTATAGCGAATATGCAACGGTGCTTAAACTTGGTCCACGGAGGTGGGAGGAGAAAGGGGGGCAGCGCATCTGTAGTCTATGCAGATGTCTATGGGCGTCGGTAGTCATGAAAATGGCTACAACTGCTCGTTTGCCCTCCTATACCATATAAAAAAAAACGGTGCTTAAACAACTCGGGCACATAAAAGTAAAGCCACAATTAAACATAAAAGTAAAAATACAATATAAATCAAATATAAAAAAATACATTTTAAAATAGCATGAAAAAGCACCGAATGTAGCGCAGCAAAATTTATATAATTTCGTGGAATTCCTTTATGAAAATAATTTTACGAATCTAACAAAATTCTACTGTTGTGTCATATTTATTATTTTTATTTTATTTCAAAATTACGCCATGAAGCGACGTTGCTAGTCACTAATGGCCGGTTTCTGAGGTTGTCAGTTAAACTCTCGTTATCTATCGATTCGATAAAGTCAACGGTAGGTTAAACTTCAGTTAACTGTCGCTGGGTTTCTGAGTACTTATTTGACGTTTCGATAGCTATCGAACCATTAGGCATTTCTTTTTATTGCCACTAGATGGGTCTTTTTGTACTTTCAAGAATAAAGATGATTTTATTAATGTAATCCTTAATTAATAGTCGTGTGCTTAGTACTTATATGTCAAAAACATTTTTTAGAAGTTATACAAATAATTTAAGCAAAGTTTTAATAAAAAAAATAACTATATATGGGCGTATGGGGCCCAAGTCTTTGTCAATTCTATAAAAAGAAATCGCCAAAATGAAGTTGTCATTTGATTAAATTTAAACATTTCGTCTCCATGGATTGTTTATAGCTCATGATCGCTTGACTGCCAAGTGCTCGTCATTTATATAAGAGCTGAAAGTTTCTTTTCACATGATCCCAACATAAGTAAGAACGAGTAACAGTTATGGAGTTTGGATCGTAGTTACTTTAGCAGATAATAGGTGTAAAATAGTATAACAAATTCGTTCAAGCATAAAGCTTAGTTTTCTCATATTTATTTGGAACAATTACCAATTGCTTGACAATAAGTCCAGTTTTAACGCTATGCCAAACACCCCTGAACTTTAAAAAATATGATCATAGATTCCGAAGAAACTATGATAAAATTGATAGATAAAATTTGACACTGCACACTCTGCTATTACTCTCTCTGTTTCTCAGTTATTCTCTCTGTTGTACACTATTATCTGCCAAAGTACCCCCGATCTAAACTTTATAATTGCTGATTGTTCTTGCCTGTGTTGGAAACAGGTTGGGGTTCCGCAGATAAATTTTCAGCTTTTATAAAAGGACAAGTGCCTGGCGCTCAAGGGCTCTTATATTATATTGTTTGTGTTGACGGCTATTCTCGTATACCTTATTTTAAATATTTAATCCATAAGCATGTCCAATGCATTACTCCTGTCTTAAGTTTCGTCGTATAATATGTTAGAAATGAAATCCCGCACTTCCAAATCTGACTCTTATGAGCTGCTCGTATTCATTGCAGTATATTTTGTTTGTAGACGGAAATTATACATGTTATAAAATGTTTGATTTCAATCAATACCTACTATTACTTCTATATTAGATTATTCTATATTAATACTTCAAAAATGTTGTGGACTTGTTATATTACGTTAGCCTAGCCTCGTGCCAAGTACCACCAGAAATTGTGTTACGGGTACTAGATAACGGAAATGTATTTAATATATTTTATAAATTTAAGAAATTTTAATATATTTTGGATTTTTAATATAGAAACACACATACTTAATACATAAAAAAAATCCATGACCTAGGCGGGATTCGAACCCGCGACCTTTTGCGCAACAGGCTCCGCTTATCCGAGCTCCGTACCACTGCGCCAGCCGAGCGACTGTCAAAAAGTGACTATCTATTTTGACGACTCAAACGTCAGTTATCGTTATCGAATAGTTAAACTGCCAAAATTGGTCAGTTAAGTTATACCGACTTTAAACTGTCAACAGAGTACTCAGAAACCCATTTTTAGAAGTTATCGAACCGTTAAAGTTAACGGACAGTTAAACTCCCGTCAAAAGTACTCAGAAACCGGCCATAAGAGCCGATTAAGATGAAGTGTTTTACTCAACTCGCTCGTAAAACGCTTAATCTGAACAGGCTTTAAATTAAAAATACAGCCAGGCCTAAAGAAATTAGTGAAATAGCGCAATAACTATCGAAATAAACTTTATTTTTTGATTTGGCATAGTAACTGCTCCTAAACTACAATAACTAAAGCAGTACTAAAGTAAACTAAGCTCGAGTATTGATATTTAAATGCCCCACTCAATTGTCTTAAGTTCATCCAATCTAATACAACCATAATAGTCTTTAATATGTAAAATAAATTATCAGTGATAAATGTTAACGAAGAGAAAAAAGTGCATAGAAATATACATTTTACGTCCAAGATCTAAAGAATTTTATAGGCGAAGTACAGATTAGAGATAATATTTAAAAAAAAAAGATAACAGATGGATTTTTTAAAATTTTATAACAAATATTGGTATATTGAAATAATGTGTTAAGAACCATTCTACCTCTATCACCACCAGTACAGTTGCAAGCGGAACGGTAAGAAAAGAAACTAGTAAAGAAGTAAAAAGATCATGGATTTTTATATATTTTTTGTACATTATAAGATAACATTCAATTGCAACTGTATCCCAACAAATGTAAAAAAAACATCAAAACATACATTTTGTAAATGCCTTACCTTTTCAACGTGTTTAACAGCTAGTACATTAGTGTTTGTCGAGATCTTTCTAGCGCGTTCGCGGTAAGGCTACGTTCACACAGGTAGGTAGCCTAGCGAGTAACCTAGCTACAAGTGTTGCTCTAAGCGCTAACCAAGGCCGTCTGTGCGTACGTAGCCTAAATGAAACGAACGGCTATAAGCGTTCTTTCTCGTGGTTGAACCCGTTGGTGGCCGGCGTCGGCGGTGGCCGTGTGGTTATCGCCTGGTACATGGACCAGATTGCCAGCGGCCGCATGTACCCTATGGAGCGGTGGTTGCCGTTCTCGTACAGAGCTTCAGGCGTCTCGAAGGAGAGGCCCATCTTAGTTAGCGTGTTGTATAGCCCACCCGCTGTCACGAAGGCTTGCTCGTGCATCCCTGCAATATGTGAGTTTATGAGGGGCATTTAAGGTTATAGAATAGAATAGAATATCTTTATTCCAAAAGCAAGACAACATCAGACAAAACACGTATAAGAAAATTATGACATATAATCACGGTACATAGTAAAGGCAACTCTGACATTTCGTTGTTAATATTACAAATTAGATGTTACGTGAAGATACATAATAATAATAATATACATAATAACATAGCTTTGTAAGTAGTCATTAGAAGGGATGGTCTAAAGGAGTGCAAGGCATATGCACATCATTGCGTATTTTAATGAGTTTTGTAGTAAATAAATAGCCAAAAAAGAACAATAAGACTTAGGCTAGGTTTCTTAGTGAAAAATCAAAACTATCAATATACTACTTATATTTAGTAGCACACATAAATGTGTAGCACGAGCAAGCGTAGCCTCTCTATCCTGTTCTACATAGCATGTTGATGAAGGGAACTCAATATTTTTAAGATGTTACCTTCATGTATTATAACCGCGGCCAGCGAGTATGTGACACTGGTCCACCTATGCTAATACCGCTAAAGAAAATCTTACTTCAAAAAATGAATTTCTCCCACCAAATGTGCCTAAGCTGCTCCAAAAAGTTTGCACTGTTTAAAGTACCAAGCTATTTCTACCTTTCTCTAATAAACACCTAGCTACCTTCATGTATCATAAGCGCGGCCAGCGAATATGTATCGCCGGTCCACACCTCGCTCGGCTAACTCCGCTAAAATTCTCACTTCAAAAAAAGAATATCTCCCACCAAACGTCTAACTCTTCCAAAAAGTCTATCTTTCTCTAATAAATACCGAGCCGTTACCTTGATAACTTCAAAGAATCTCCCATAAAACGTGTCTAACTCCTCCAAAAAGTTTCTACCTTTCTCTAATATCGAGCCGTTACCTTAGTTACTTTAAAAAAAAATCTCCCACCAAACGAGTCTAACTCTTCCAAAAAGTTTCTATCCTTCTCTAATATCGAGCCTTACCTTAGTTACTTTAAAAAAAATCTCCCATCAAACGTGTGTAGCTCGTTCAAAGTTTCTACCTTTCTCCAGTAATTTTTTTAAGTGAATTACATTTTTAAGTGAATTGTAAAATTCTTATGAGAAATTCATTAAACCTAAATACCAACCAACCCATGATGTATCATAATCGCGGTCAGCCAGTAGGTGACCCCCGAACACTGCCTGACTGACTGACCACCGATCTTTGAAGTTAAATTAGTCGGTCTATATTGTCGACGGCTGAAGTTACCTCTGCCGTATACTATAGCACTTGGTTCTAAGAAAGTTTCTACATTACTCTAGTAAATACCAACCTTCATATATCATAACCGCGGCCAGTGAGTACGTGACCCCGGTCCACACCTCCTCGCTCTGTAACGCGGTGGTGTCCGTCCTGCCGCCCGCCCGGAACCCGTTCACGGCCCCCATGCGGCCCTCCATGAAGCGCAGCACGTTGTTCTCGTATATGCTATGCAGCGCCTTCTTTACGTTGGCCTCGGGGAACACCGGCTCCGTCCATCCGGATGCACGCAAAAACCTACAAAAAAAATGTGTGCTTTAAAAAATGAAAGTAAAATAAAAATCATTTATTTCGGACCACATAAATCCATATCGGGTTAGTTATATTATAGCCATATCGTTATCTTATAGCCGAGATCAGCTAGGACGATATTATTTTATTATTTACTAGCTTCCGCCCGCGGCTTCGCCCGCGTTTATTTCGGACTTCAAAAATTATTCAAAATTTTAACTTATTATGTTATTCTGATATGAAAGCTATATTAATGTAAAGTTTCATGAAAATCCGTCCAGTAGTTTCGGAGATTAGCCCGAACAAACGGACAAACAGACAAACAAAAAAATTAAAAATCTATGATTTTTGTGTGTTCTGTTACTATTTTAAAATCACCCCCAATAAGTTTTTCGTAAATATGTACAGACACTAAAATTTTACTGTTTTATTATATGTATAGATTATCTGATAGCTATGTTAGTCTCTTATAACCTTAGACCACACGACTGAAGTAAAACTTCATACAGGAAACATAACTGGCTATGAGAGGGAGACAGAAAGAAAATGTGCACGCGCACTGCTCTTTCTTATTCCTACAGCAGAAAAGGAAAAGTAACAGTCTCTTTCTGTCTACACTAACTTATATCTCCCTCCAACTTCCGTTGACCTCGCCCGATCACACTTTTCGTAACGCTCTCGTCATGCATTCATCAGCTTCTGCCCCAAGTCAAGCGCGCGTAAAGAAAAGTACGATTTCGTTATCTACTCCAAATGAACATTTTAATAACTACAAAGCAAAAATACGAAAATCGATAGTCGTTTTCTAGTCCAAAATCCAAATGAGCATTTTAACAACTATCGATGCCATTAATATAACAGCCTTTTTGCTTCTCAATATACTTTGTTAGCTTTATGATAATATCCATGACTACCTCATTTACAATTATAACAAAGTAAAGGAGACGCTCCATACATTGTATGTAGCATAGGAGTCTTTTTGTCTGGTACAAGACTAGTACTACGCTATGAAATAAATTCCTCGCAATTTCAACGAGAAAATTATCTTTCCATGGTTAGTAACACCCAACGGCTCCTAGCATGATTAAGCAGATGTGTCGCCTTCCTCCCTGCCCTACAATTGGCCCACCGAAAACTTACAAACTACAGGAATGGGTACGCATACTGTCGCCATAGAGGCGGTTTTGTGTGAGCGCCAGTTGCGTTGGCCAAATTCAATTGCAATTAATGCTTTGCATTGCAAAGTTTGCAATTGAATTGAAAATTGCAATGCATCACTCCTTTACTAATCTGGTAGGTTTGGAAAATTCTGTTATCAATAATATAACATCGAATTTAGATGCAAGGGTCTTGGATTTGATTTCCCTACAGTAAACAAAGTTCTATGGGGGAGGCCTGCGTTTAGCAGTTGACGGCTATAGGCTGAGTCATTCATTCATTCATTCATTCAAACAAAGGTATAGAAAACGTCTCTAGTTTTCTTGAAATGTGGTACACAACGACCAGGTATTATATATTTAAATATTAGTCTGTGTTCACATCATAGGCCTTCTGGAGTGTATATAAACGCCGTTGGACCAGTCAGTTCCTCGGTACAACGAGAGTATGACGAGATCTGTCGCTATGACTCCCCCTCCATAATTAGAATCATAAACACTGTCTCAACAAAGTATTGTAAAAAGAGTCCCAAGAGTTTCATTTCGTTTGAAACAGTCTAAAAATAGAAAACAACAAAATCTATATTTACCAATGTCCAGCCAGTTGATCCGCCATCACCACATTGTTGTTGGATGGCTTCGTATCGAAACGGTAGAAGGATCCGTTCCACAGTTTCTCCTCAAAAGAATTACGGGCCTCTTCCAGAAGCTTCGAGAACTCTTGCGCGTCCTCATCGAAGCCTAGTATACGAGCCATGGCGCTTACGACGCTTATAGACGCCACCCACAGACCTCCACAGTATGCGCTGCAACCAGACATTACAGTTCGAAATTAAGATACAATTGTTTGATTTAAACTCGTGATGAAGAGAATGTAAGAAAAAAAGAAATGTTTGTAGGTATTAGGCACCTACTTTTGTAATCCTGTTAGACCTTTATCCTACTCAATATTATTCTAGTCTATTCTATCAAAAAAACACTACTGTATAATGGTTATACCCTTCGTTAGAAAGAATAGGTGAAGGTTGCGATCATTGGACCGGCTCTTTCATTGGACCACCTAATTTTTTCAAAAACTATGCATTTCACGAGTTCCATACGTTGATAGGCATCATTGCTGTAATGCCCTTGTAAAACCCCTTGCCCCCTCGCCAAACCTCAGTGTCCTCGCGACGCGTGGCAACTAGTGACGTATGCACTTGTGTCAACGGTGATCGTGATATAAAAATCAAGCCATCAACAAACCCATGTAAGTAGCATTGTATTTAGTAATGTTTGATGATTGTATTATGTCCGAATAGCAATGTATCTGCGCTTACAGAAACTATGAAGTTTTTTACCTAACTTTGCACGTTTTGAATACCCGCTTTCGTTACGTTGATATACCTAGTTGCTATCAATGGACCACAATGGTGACGCCATTATTGGACCGGTCCAATCAAAGAAACCTAGCGAATTGCTTATTTTTATTTAGTATAACTCTAAAAAATGTTCTTGTCTGTGTGAATTTCGTATTGCAATAGATACAAATACAAATTTTCTAAAGTACCTTACTACTACCTTTTATTTTTTATTACATAAAAATTAAAATTAAAATATATAAATGGAATTATTATTGTATAGTATTGAAAATATAATATTAAAGTTAATAATAGATTTTTGTATTGTGTAAGTATTTTTATATTGGATCTATCTAGATACCTACCGTTTTGTTATAATCGGATTATATTTGTATATTTCAGAATGACAACAGAGAAAAAGAAAAGGAAATTGTATTCTTGGAATGAAGCTAGTATGAAACTTGCAGCAGAATTTTTAAGAATGAAGATTTTTAAATTTTTCAGAAAGAAGCGAGTCGAATCTATGGCGTTCCAAAAGACTTATTAAAAAGAAGATTGAAGGGGAAAAACCAAAACGTTTCGGAAGAGGTTCAGATAATAGGATCAGAAGGAGATCTTCCGGAAGATGTAAAAACTGAATTAAGGAATCACATTGTTGAAATGAAGAATTCTTTGTTTGGTTTTACTGCCAAAGATGTCAAGAGAAGCCTTCCAATTTGCTAAAAATATATAATATGATTATTATAAAAACGTTTCAATAAAAAAGTAATTTTTATTTTGTGTTTCATTTGAGTCACCTTCATTGGACCGTTAATACAAATGTTTCTAAGTCCAATGATGGCAACTTAGTGGTCCATTCATAGCAACGGTGGTCCAAAGAAAGCAACTTCTCATTGAAGAATTATTTTAGTATATCTGTAAAACCTCTCAACTTTCATGGCCCATCATTTATATATCATTAATTTACACAAATAGCAATAAATTCCAACAATTGGTTTTCATTTGTTGGTCATATTTCATGAAATAGGATGTTCTAAAGTTAAGTGGTCCAATCATAGCAACCTTCCCCTATATTATGTGTATGTTGTACATTTCGTTAGTGAGAGTATTATAAGTATAACCTCGGATGCGTTGTGACGTGACGTAGTATCGGTCGTCCGTCCAAGCAGTAGAGTGGCGCACACGCGGTAGATATCCGCACGGTAGTGTTAGCACCAAAGATCTATACGATGTCGTCGACGGCAGGCGCAAATTGTGACCGGGCTGTACATACCTCGTGCCCGTCATGACCCACGCTTCGTACGTCTGGTCAGGCTATCCGACAGAGCGTCTATATGACGTCATAGACGCCAAGCTCATGTTACGACCGGGGTATACGCATTGATTACGTACCTCGGGCCCGTCATGACCCACGCGTCGTACGTCTGGTCGGGCTGGCCGCTGTTCTCTATGAGCCCGTCGCAGTCGCTGTCGAAACTTTTTTTCGAACGCCGCAGCAGCGCCGCACACGCTGGGTACATGTCCGCCAGGTAGCGGCGCGCGTCCCACACGCGGGCGGCGCGCGCGCTGCTCGCCTCGCCAGACTCCGCCTCGTGCACGCCGTTTGGTGCCGCACCGCTGCAAATCAAGTATACATAATATGCTTTATATAATCTGTATATTATATTATTTTGTTATATATTGATACACCTAGAATTAAACGTAATAAAGAAGTTATCTTTATTCTTAGGTTTCATGTATCTAAATATTTCGAGATGTGCTGTCTTTTTTTTTTATTTAAAAATTAACGTACACAGGGAACTTTCATTATAAACCTCATATTAAAAATTTGGTACAAAGCTAACTACTACCTATCATATTTTTTTATATATTTATACCTCGATAAAGTCAATAAGTGCAAAAGGCAAACTTGAAACATATTTAAAAAGCTGAAATAAATTGCAGCATAATCTACACAAAACTTTATTGTAAAAATAAAAACCACATTGAAAATATGTTAATATTTAGCTTCGCTAGGTAATATATGTCATTTAAATTCTAGGTTTAAAGATTTGATTCACGCATGTTTGTTAGATTAGATCCAATAAATAGATTAAAGATTTCTTTCGATTAAGTATAACCAGTATGTTGTCACACGTTTCTTTGGTCCTTCTGCCAAAGAAAAGTGTGACTTTAAGCATAATAGAATTTCAACACCTTAGGGCACTAGCACACAAGTTAGATTTCTTCTAAATGAAATAAATATTTAAAACACAGAAATATTTTAGTATCATAACAAAAAGAAACAAGGAGCGGCATTAAAATTAAAAATGCAACAAATACGTACATTAATAAGATTGAACGGAAAAGGGATAGCAATCCAAGAAAGTATACAAAGTTAAAGTGCAAATCATTTAGAACTAATTAAATAATTTATGTCGATAGAGTCTTTTGTCGCAATAACAAATTTAACAAATGTAGAAATATTTTGCCTAACGTATTAAATTTATGAATTATAGTATAGGTATAGGTATATGAAAATACTTATAAAAAAATCGATTACTATAAGAAAAGAAAGCACCGTTATTAATGCCTGCATTTTTTCCGCAACTCCTTGTTTCTTCACCATGGTCCATACGTCCGTGAAATGAATGAATCTGTGAATAAAGTACCTACCTGTATAGCAGCTCCAGTATATCGCTGACGCCGTTCGGCTTCGCAGTACCGGATTGCTCGACGGACGAGTTATCTAACATATCTCCCGTGTGCTCTAAATCGTCCTCTTGGCCCGTGCTCCTCGAGTACAGGTCGTTTTCGGCCCCATCCCTCACGTCGTCTATGTACGCCATCGAATCGTACCTTTATATACAATCGTCGTTAGCAGCGTATACATGCGACACCACTCAGGACTCGACTCCGGAGAATCGCTGAGCCAATCAACCCGTCGAAGACTAATAGTGTTGTGCGTGAAATTACTTACATTTTTAAATCGATTTGTTATAAGAAAGACTGGGCGTTTTCCATTAACGAAGCACAATGGAACACAGTGCGTGCCACTGTCAGTGTTTATGTAACAAACATACAGTTCATCCTCGATATGACAGCTGTGCGCGCACTGTGTGCTTGTGTGTCTAAATGGAAAGCTCCCATTGTGATATTCAATTTACTACAGAATCATATATTATATCGATATAAATATTTCTATATAACAGGTACACCTAAAATATTTTCCTTAAATCTTTAGCAAATAAAAACAATACATTTTATCGTTTTAGAATCCAAGGTTAGACATTTAATTCATCATCTATAGACAATACAGCAAAGCAACTACGGACAGCGATACACGACACACAAAATCCTCTTTTTAAGTCGTAAACCCACGACTGCGCACGCTGCAAACGGGCACGCACGCTAACTGCGTGTCAACGTTTCCATTAAAATATTTAATAATGTCTACCTGTGCGAGAACGGGACATGCCGCAAGTCGCAAATAAAATATGTGAGTACAACCAAAACCAAAACTTTTTTAAAAGCTTATTGAACACATAAGACATAAAAGCGTAAGAAACTGAAACTACTGGTACATAATTAAATAGCAAATGTGACCAAATAACTGTTTATTGTAATTTACGCAAATGTTAATCATTATTTTAAAACTTAAACGATTTCTGTCGTATATTATTTTGTATCTAGTCTCTCTCTCTCTCTCTACCTACTTATAGTACATAACCATGAGACTAAAATAATATATCTGAATGTCGTTTTTAAAAGTGAGTTCAAACTGATAATTTAAAGTGTGATAAAATCTGTATTAAGTAGTTTTATAGTAATGGTTATTACAGAGAAACTTTTTGAGCAACTCATATTTTTATGGTTTATGTGTATGTATGTCACAATACACTCATTGCTTGCCTCAGTTAGTCTCATGGTCTGTATATTTGTCACGCACATAGAAATAAAATTTAAAAATTAATTTTACAACGTGGTCTTAAAAAACCACATTTATAAAGTGATAACTTCTCTTCTCAATGGAAGCACGCCGCGTAGCGCCAACAGCTCTACAAGGGTGTGCTACTAAAGACATGTCATTGTCAAGTCATTGTGACTTTATAGTTTTTAGTTTTCACTTCTGTTGTCAGGCATAGGGACATGCAATAGAATTGACTGTCAAGCGTTTTCCTCAGTATCATGAAGCACCTCTGATAATTTCTGCAACGGCGACAGGCCAAAATATTTTGTTTATATCATCAACCTGATACGTAGCACAGAAAAATGGAGCTACACCAACTTTGGCGCACATATGTGTGCATAGAAATGTAAGTCGTTTCTTTATAGTTTTAAGTTTTCTATTGCCAATGATTGCGACTGCCAGTAGAATTAGCTGCATCTATTGTTTTCCTCACTATCATTAAATGAAGTACGTACGTCGTACGTAGGCAGTCAATTCTATTGCCAGTTTGCCAGACTGCCTATTGATTTTCCTCAGTATCCTTTGATTATATACACGTCTAGATGGAACATTTCAAATAAACATCGCAAAGAAAACGTCTCATTTTTTGCACAATGTGTGAGTGACAGTTATGTAC
>LUGF01041234.1:880574-899526 GCA_001625245.1 Calycopis cecrops | reverse complement strand
ACTTTAGGTTAGTGGTGTGCTAGCAAATAAATTCTAAAATGATCGCTAGGGCAGCAAAACTCAAAAGTGCTGCCTCTATATTTTCTGCACGGTCCCTATAATTGTTTTCTTATGTCTGGGATGTTGATCAAATAAACTTGAAGCCGGCCCTGAATACTAATACATAAATTACCCTTCTTATAACAAAAGAAAAGGATGCTTTAGTACGCGGAACAAGGAACTTCACCCTATTTAATTGACCTGAAGTTGATGGGGTTATTTTTATTGTGCCGGACAACCTCTTCCCGACGTAACATGTTTTTTCTCTTTGAGATATGGAACTCTAAAAATGTCATAACTAATTAAATATTTTAAAGATTTACGTTTCATAGGACTTTTTTTTCATTCACTTAGGACAGCAAAACAAGGCTTCAGCAGGTCTAAGCATTGGATAAACTGCTTGCAAGACGAGAACGGCACCAAACACAATAATAGAAATAAAATAATATCCATTTCCACTAATTTCTACAAGTCCCTATATTCAGACGAATTAAAATGTGATGAAGAACACACATATTATCACCGATCAGATTCTATACCACCAATCACTGGAAGGGAGATTCAAGACGTTCTGAAAACTATGCCATTCGACCGAAGCCCAGGAATGGATGGAATCACGACAGAAGTCCTCAAAGTAGGAATGCCTACGATACTGCCCCATATCACAAATCTCTTTAATACAATCTTAGACACAGGATCCATCCCAGAACAAATGTGTCACTCAAACATAGTCCTAATACACAAAAAGGCGAAAAATCAAATATTAATAACTACCGACCTATCAGCCTTGTGTCCCACCTGTATAAGGCATTCACGAAAATTATTCAACTACGTATCTCAGGCATTTTAGACCTTCACCAACCCCCCAAACAGGCAGGCTTTCGCCCTGGTTTCTCCACTACAGACCATTTGCACGCTCTCAATCAGATAATAGAAAAGTCCATAGAATTCAATAAACAAGTCTATAATTATAGCTTTTGTGGACTTCACAAAGGCTTTCGACAGCATTAAACATTCCGATGATATTGTCCTTTTTGTTCCCACAGCACAGGAACTCCATGAGATGCTACAGGAACTGAGCACGGCAAGTCTTGAGGTTGGACTTCAGATGAATCGGACTAAGACCAAGTTAATGTCAAACAGAACGAAACGTAGGGTCGAGGTAGACGGGCAGATCATACAATACGTCGACGAGTATATCTACCTGGGCCAGATAGCAAGCTTCGAAAACAGGCACGACCGTCATTCTGGTTCAGACACTCGTCTGAATGGCCGCGACACCCGCGCGCGAGTCGTAACACCCGCCAGTGGTGGAAGGGGGGTCCGGGCCCCCCAGTCAAGATAGCTCATAGAGCTCTTCAAGCTCATGACCCGAGTCGGCCACTTTTTAGCTGCCGCGCGTGAGCTGCTCCCCTCCGTTAAAGGTGGGGAGCTGAGGACACCCGCTGTCCTCGGTCACGATAATAATAGCATAACCTATTAATCGCAACAAGTCCGGTTTGCCTTCTCCCATTAGTCTGGGAAAGAAGGGGGAGTATGTCCCCCTATCGACTACAATTTACAGGGGCTCGAGTTAACGCTCGCCTCTCATATCGATTAGGCATTTTGCCTGCTTTAGCGTAGAATCTATCTAAAAAAAAAAAAAAAGGCACGACCGAGAAATCAGTCGCCGTATCGATCATTCCTGGAAGAGCTACTGGTCCATGAAAGCGTACATGAAGGGCGACATTCCTATGTCATTAAAACGCAAACTCGTTGACATGTACATCCTGCCCGTCCTAACCTACGGTGCGCAGACATGGTCGTTGACTAAGCTCCAGAAGTCCAAACTCAATATTTGTCAGAAGGCAATGGAGCGTAGCATCCTCGGCGTCAAACGCGTCGACCGGGTGCGAAATACGACGCTACGCTAAACGACCCGCATCGCAGACGTCGGCAACAAGACCGCCCGGCTGAAGTGGGAGTGGGCTGGTGGGCATGTGTCGAGGATGAACGCCGAGAAGTGGGCCCACATAACATTTCAGTGGGCCCCGGACGGAGCGAGACGCAGAGGACGGCCGAGGAAACGTTGGCGGGACGACCTCGATGCCTTCGACAAAAACTGGTGGGAGAAGTCAAAAGACCGGGATGGTTGGCGAAGTTTGGGAGAGGCCTTTGCCCAGCAGTGGGACAACATAGGCTGAAAAAAAAACCGTTTCATAGTATGTTTTCTCAATTAAAAAGTCGATTAAATATCGATTTTAATTTACCAACGTAACGATTGCGATGATTGTAAGCTGTATATGAACATCCCTAGTTTTTATTTATAAAAACAAACTGTATAGTCCAACATTTTTGGATTTTTACAAACTTGCGCCTAAAATTAATTACAGTTGTTTCTAAATGTGCTAATTTAAAGACGATCATCGAAATTTTAATATGTAATCGAAAAATGACACAAATATTAAATACTAGTTCAATTTACGCTATAGGGAACGTGCAGGTCGTGTGACTTATGTATCAGATGCTGGAAGATAATAATTTGTGAAGTGTCCTAATAAACTAGTATTCCATATTAATCATGGATATACCCGTTCAAATAGCAATAAGACTTAAACCACCAAGCATTGCTGATTCATTGCAATGCATTTTTAGCAATCCAGTGACGCAAATTGTTATTACCGAAAATGGTCAAACTTTTCACGTTAACAGAGCCTTGCCAGTGGACTGTTCGCAAGCTCACTTGTTCAATTCATTTATGATACCTCAAATTAACTGTTTCTTGGATGGGTGTGATACTTCAGTTGTTATATTTGGCCAGCAAAAGTCAGGGAAAACTTACACGTTATTTGGACCAGGTATGTTACAGACGATCTTCAGAATTATATTCCTTCAGAATACCATGTCATAGCTAAAATATAATTACGTGATTTAAATACTTTAATCAATCGTTTCTACCTATTGGTGAAAGTTTGCATGTTTTTGTCAAAGACTTGACACAGAAGTAAGTTAGTAACTCGTGGAGTTCTTTTTAATTTACTTGAAAGCCAATAACCTAATCTCTATACATATAATCTAGCTTAACTTTAGGTTTAGCCCAATCACAAACACAACACAAGATGATGTTGTGTTATTTATTTAGTTGGCCCATCTTGAGACCGATAATTTTCTTAAAATAGTGTCTACATGTTTTTTAATCTAAAAAAATTACAAAAAATCTGCTTATGTAGTACTTGAATGATGCCTCAGTATCATTTTAGTTTATACATATTGTGTTGTTATATTATGTGATAAAAGAGTGATATGTGATCAAACCAACTAACTACACACATTATTTATAATCCTATAGATAATGTGTGTAATATATATACTTTAGAAGATAAACTTTGCCTAGTTGGGTTTCTATCCTAGCCTCTGTTGAGGTCATTTATTTTATTCGCACTCAAAGCTATTATATTAATATGATACCACCTTTTGTGTAACTAACACTACTTTCTGTTATATATTATATACCTAGATAACACATCATCTATTATCGTAAAGTGGTTTTGTTTGTGGCTATGATTTTTTCTTATTATTTTTACAGCGACCACATCTAGGAGATTATAAGCTAAACCTAGCTTTCTTTCTTCTTCACAAAGTCAAAATTCTTAAAAACATATTCTTAATGCAACGCCATTATTTTTTTTTTTAGGTTTCGAATGCATACACAGTGAAAGTGATCAAGGAATAATACCAAGGTTTCTGTCAGAAATATTTCATAGGCTGGGTCAAATGCCTGAAAGAGAATTTATATTACATATAACATGGATGCAAGTGATAAATAATAATATTTTTGATGTGCTTGGGGCTGGCTTAATTAGATGTTGTAATGTTGAAGAAGCCTTTCAATATTTGCAGCTAGGATGGCGGCAAAGATGCCAAGGAAATAATCACACTGTTTTTACAGTTAGTATGGAACAAAAGTGGGTTGGTACCAATGGTGTACTCAATCACAGAATGTCTACGGCCAGCTTTTGTGATTTGGCTGCTTATCCTGAGCCGGGTCTCTTTGCATTGGAAAATATAATTAAAGAATTATTAGCAGGCAATCCTCCAAAACAAATAAATTATGACTCTTGTATATTAACTGCAATGCTCAAAGATTCATTTGGTGGTAGAGCATTTACTTGGGTTATAGGATGTATCAGTCCAGAACCTGATGACTATGAAGACACATTGAAAATACTAAACCTGTGTTTATGTTGTAGAGGAATAAAGAACTTTGTGACTGTAAATTTATTTGCTGACAATAATACACCTGTGTATAATGAAAAGGTGGCAATGCCTATTGACAATACATTTAATTTACAATTTGCTACTACACAATGGATAAAATTAGTGTCTAATGCAGAAGGTTTGTTCAATAAAATTTTACAATCCAAATCATTATCAGAATCAGATATGAATCAAGTAAGTGAATGGCTGTTTTTGAAAGCAGAGTGTGATGAATGCTTGAACAATGATATTACAAAAGAAAACAAGGACATTGTTATAAAACAAGGTTTGCCCAGAATTGCTGAAGACACTGAACCAAGTGAGCCTAGTGAGTCTGATGTGGAAAGTGATACAGAAAACAGTGATTCTGAAACAGTTTTTCAAGATAAACTTGAGAAATTCATGGAATATTTTAGAGAGAAAAATGACCAACTTTTTGCTAAAAGATGTGAAGAATATCTTAATCATATTGATTCTGATGATATAACAATATCAGAAACAAGTGGCTCTCAGTCATTACCAATTTTAACATCACAATCTATCTCGGGCAGAAGAAGAACTATTCAGCCAGGTGAAAGTATATCAGGTGCCCAACTAGAACTCTTAAGAAAAGTAGCAGCTAAGGCAATCTCACCAGAGTCTCAAAAAATTATTATTGAATCTCACAAAAATGAAGTGGATCCAGAACCGAAATTAATTGAAAGAGAATTGCTTAAAATGATTGAAAGTCCTAAAAATTTAGAAATATGTAAAAAATATAAAATTACAAAAGAGAAATATACTCAAAAACAAATATTAGCTAGAAAACTATCTAAAGAAATAAGCAGTAGTCAGTCCCAGTTAAAAGAATTAATAAACCTGTGCATAGCAAAGCAAAGGCTTATTGATGAACTTTCAAGGACCACAAGTGCTAGTCAAATTGATCAAGATACTTTGAAAGAAATTAAAAGACATGAAATCAATTTAAAGACATACAAAAAACAAATAGAGCAAATTAAAAGACAAATTAAAAAAGATGAGAAACGTAAAAATACTCTTGACATAGAACTACTTAAAGATAAGTTAAAATTAGATGATCTCTCTGAAACTTCTGTAGACATTAAAGATAAGAAAGTAAATTCTATCAAGCACTTTACTCATAGAATAACTCAATTAGATAGTATTTTAAAAGAAAAGACAAATGATCTCGCAAACTTAGAGCTTTCAAAAGAAAATGAACTGCTATTAAGAAAAGAGATTAAAAACTTGCGTAAAACAAGAGAATGCTTACATGATCAACGCTGCAGCCTAGGTCACAAGAGAAAAGTGTACAAATCCCTTTCTGATTCGGAGGTGAGGCTTTATTTTGTAATATTACCGACCAGCAGCCAAATAAAAAACAATGCATCACTAGATACATCATTTTACTAGTAAGTAAAAGGTGGTGACATGCAGCTTTCCAGCCTAGTTGGGCTAGCACAACTCGGGATGAGGAGACCTCTTGCTCATATGATAACACCATTAAGTAACAGCTGTGCTGTAGTGTTTCGTGCGAGTTTCCGGTGGTACTGGAAATGAATAAGATAAAAATGACTAAATATTTTTATAAATCTATATCTACTAGGCCTACCTTTAGTAAACATATAGTAAGAGGTAGTGCCACACTGCATGCTTGCATGCAGCCGAATTGGGCCAGCACGGTCGGGGAGGTGTCTCTCGATTACATGAGAGCGGCGTAAAGTGACAGCTATGTTGTCGCGTTTCGTACTGTGTGTAAATAGCCAGTGGCCCAAGGAGGTGGGAGTGGCGACTGTTCCTTGACCCCCCAATACCATAAAAGAAAATCTTGGGTACTGTGATTACTGAGAGGCGAGAGTCAAATTTCATTACATATCAAGATTTACTACTATCAACTGTAAGTGGCGATAGACATAAGTGTTGCACAAAGAAAAATTGTACACATAATTAGAATTAGTATTAACTAGTAAATCTTGGCGGTGTAAGAAGTATCGGTACACTAGTCACATATTACAATGTCTCTGTTGATTCTTTATGGCAACATCATAATAAGCCAAACTCATTAGCTTCGTTAGGTACTTATAACTGCACGATTTAATTTCCCGTCTAAAGTATCATTAATACACATAGATTAATTTTGAATTTACATTTACCCTTCTTTCAGGAGCGCAAGTTACTCGAATGTGAAGAGGCTATTGAAGCGATCGACACGGCAATAGAGTACAAAAACAATTTAATATGTGGCAACTCGCCATCTGCCTCACTCGTAGACTCGCAAGACAATAAAGACGCCAGGAGCAGAGGCGAGCAGATGCTCATGGCGAGACTTGACAAACTGTCGCACGACGAAATGAAATCTCTGCTCTACAGATATTTCCAAAAGGTGAGATATTATTCAATTGTTATTATCTATTACAAATTCTGTTAAATGCATTATATCAAACTGTGATATCTAATATATAAAATTCTCGTGTCACAGTTTTCGTTGCCATACTCCTCCTAAACGGCTTGACCGATTCTCATGAAATTTTGTGAGCATATTGAGTAGGTCTGAGAATCGGCCAATATCTATTCTTCATTCCGATATTCCCACGGGATCGAAACGCGGGTAAAACCGCGGGGCGCAGCTAGTATTTTTATAAATTAACTAGTTTTTGATAGTAAAACTTATATACGCGCGCTTGACGGGGATTAAGCTGGCGAGAGCGTTACAAAAAGGATAGTATAGCGCTGCCCTCCTTTCTCCTCCTACCTCCTCGGTCGTGCCGGGCCAATTCGGCAGCATGCAAGCATGCAGTGTGGCACTACCTCTTACTAAATACTCGTGTATTGACTGTTCATACACGAGAAATTATTTATACACTGTAAAAAATAAGTTACACCGATGTACCTGCACAGTAGATGTTATTTTGGAATGTGCGAATATATTTCAGCCAATCACCAGGCAGGCCAAGCAAAGGGAATGCTTCAATCGCCATTGGTCAAACGAGAGCTGTTTGTATCAATTGGCATTCGCCAGTTGCTTAGCCCTAAGTAAACTGTCGTAAGGTGTCATTCATACAAACGTCAAAACTCATGCAGCAAAGATATCGCGAGCGAGATGGCATGAGCTCACAATTTATCATATTTTAAGTCTTATGAGTTGTGGAATAAGGTTTTTATGGAATTGGTGTTATAAATCGGATTAGATCGGCTTATGTTATACTCTTCTGCGTCAGCAATAAAAACCGATGTAACTTATTTTTGTGGTCGAACTATATCTTATCATAATTTGTATTTTTGAAATTCCATATTATTGCTTTGATTTGTCAAAGAAAGTTAATGTGACAGGGTACTAAAGTAAAGTATATACGTATACATATTATTACTCGTGTAATATATACATATTATTGCTCGTGACTGTACATAATACTCGTCCCGATAAGGTGGTGGACTTGCGCGGCGCGTGCGCGGCGCTGGAAGCGGGCGCGAGCGCAGCGGCGGACGAGGTGGCCACGTGGCGCGCGCGCGCAGTCGCCGCGTGGAGGCACGCGCAGCGTATGCGACCGCCCGCGCATCACAGGTGCGTACCATGAAAGCTTGTCCAGAGCGTTTATGTCGACTTGCGCGTGGTTCTGGACGCAACACCGGCGCCCAAATATCTCGACATGCCGACAGTTCGCGCGTCGTACGCGCGATTTATAGGCGCATCTGGACGCGACACATATAGCTCTAGCGCTTACGCGCGAGTTTAAACGCTTAATCTGGACAGGCTCTAAAATTTGGTGAATGGGGGTATTCTCGGGAAAAGTTTTCGAAGCTCATTGTGAAATTGTAACATTATTTTTGTATGTTATTTTAAATTCATAAGACAATACCGAAAAAGCATGAATTTTATCTGCAAGTTGGCAAAAATGGAATTCTAACGTTATTTGGTTTTGTTCCAATTTATAGCACCTATCTACATGTCAGCGATCTTTTTTATCATTGTGTATTTTGCTACTTACACGAAATAAAAATGCAAGCATCCTTTGCTATAAGTATCCAATGAAAAAGCAGGCAATAGTTTGGTCGAATATTTAAATGAATCAAAATAAACATTGCAGGTGTTTGGATGGCGGCAATGTAAATAGAGCTCTGTCACTGGGCATGACTACCGACTCGGAGACATCCGACGACGCCATGCGGTTAGTGGACCGGATGAGGCAGTTTACAAGATATCATCCGGTGTGTATCAATTTATACAATTATTAAAAAATAAACATTTTTACATGTGTCATTCTAGAAAGAGTGAGAGCGCTAACGCTTTTGCAAGGTTTTTTTAAAATGATTTTTTATAACTTACAACTTTTTTAAATTATGCAGAAGTAATCTATCTATATCTATTCTATTATAAGCAGGAAAAATTTGATTGTTTGTTATGAATAGGCCCCGAAACTACTGGACCGATCTGAAAAATTCTTTGTCCATTAGGAGGCGACATTATCACTGATGGTTATAAGCTACCTTTTACCGCGGGAAAATTCTTCATTCCCATGGGAAAACGGGCAAACTTCTAAACGGAACGGATTGGGTTAAAATATTATATGGGTATTTCTATGGTTTCCTGGATTATTAAAAATATAATTGGATCCGCTAGGTGGTGCTGCTGCTGGTATGTCAGTAAATGGCTTAACCGATTGGGTTGAAGTTGTATGTGTATTTCTATTGTGTACGCATGTATTATTTATTTTTTATTTTTTTATGGTATAAGGGGGCAAACGAGCAGTTGTAGCCATTTTCATGACTACCGACGCCCATAGACATCTGCATAGAGACATACAGATGCGCTGCCCCCCTTTCTCCTCCCACCTCCATGGGCTACCGGCTACTTACGTATAAATAAAAATTAATGTAGGAATCTAGAATCGTGAACTATGTATTTGAGAATGTGATGATTTTTAGTTTCTAAGTTGGAACGACCAATTTTCGACAGATGGCGCCACTGTCAATCTAATGAATTTTATATATTGCTGTGATAGTTCATGCTGAGTTATCTTTTGGTGGCGTAGCAACGCATGCAGAGTACAGCTAGTAAAGCATAAGAACTTATACGTAAAAAAATTAATTTTCCTATCACCTGTTCTTTAGGTTCTGTAGAACATAATATTTATTTTGTAGATATAAAAACAGCACTGCGAGAGTCTGAATTAAACACATAATTATCATTCTATCATCCATCATCCTTGTCTATTGTGTCCTAATGACCTTTTGTGAAAAATATCATATTTGTGCTCTCTTTAAAAGCTGCCAATATCAATATTAATTCCCACAAGTACTAGAAAAAGAAATAACGTGTTTTTTTCATTAACTCCAGGCTCCGGTGATTCCCAGTCAGAACTTGCGACAGCTGATGCCCGCCACCAATCTGCCCACTGCCAAAGTCACGAAGGAGAAGAACAAATTGATAATAGTACAGCAGAATAAGAAGAAGTGATACAGGCGTATATTATTATTTTCCACATTTAATTTGATATTGTTTGTGATAATCGTTACATATTCCGTTTTTGAATTGAACTATTTCAAAATTGCCATGCTATTTTAGCTTGTGATAAATTTACTCATAAATTTTGATTGCGCTCAGCATATAAGCATAAAATTTTGATCTGAAGAAATACATCACGAATATTACTTTATAGTTATATTATATTGATTAGGTAGGTGTTAGTTAGATCAATATATATCGTTCATTCGTTTTTAAATCGACGGTTAAAAACGGGTGATAATGAAAATAAAATATGTTCACTTTTCTATTATTAAATAGCAACTTTTAGATACATTTTATTTATTCAAAAAGGACTTCAAATCTGCATAAATATTCAAACAAAGCCACGAAAGTAATAGTAGGTAGGTAGATACATACAATTCGAAATAGTTTATGGCTCTTATGCTTCTATAAAGTTATTATCTCAAATGTACAGAATTTTAAAATAAGTGCTTGAAGCAATATTATGCATCCTAAATGATGAGGGAGAATATTATGATAATAAATTTCATTTTTAAATTCAACATAATTTCTCCGTAAATATTGCATTATTTTATTTCACCTCCATTAACTTGTTTATCCTTTTTTGCTGCTATCTGTCACCAGGCTTATAACTGAGATAGCTAAACAATTGAGACTTTCACGTTTAAGTATTTTAAATTCATATTAAACATAAGACAGATCAGACTTTCACAGATGTCTACTTTGTTTTATACAAATACTAGCTGGACCCTGTGATTTCACCTGAGTAAATTTCGATCCCGTGGAAAATAGAAAATCATCCCATGGCACCCCAGTTCATTCATGGTTCAGCAGTTTTTACGTGAAGGAGTAACAAACAAACATACAAACTTTCGCATTTATAATATTAGTAGGATGTGTAGACGCCCGCAAATATAACTTTGTCAACTGTCATAAGTTGTAATGCTCGTACCAAACGGTGGTACAGGATCAAGTATACGGGCATATTACCAAGGAAATAAATAAAAAGACAAGTAAATGGTAATAGTTTATTATTCGAAAAAATCTCGTCTCGTTACATAGTTGTTTCTGTGAATTCATCATTTAACATATAACCAACAATATTCAACGTAAAGCAATACAATGTATTTAATGAAAATACTAAATACGCTTTTCGTTTTGGTATTACTAAGTATATTTGTACTATAATACACTGCCATACACAGAAAACTATACATAAAATATTCGACAGAAAATACTGTGTAAATAAATATATTCGAGCGTTTAAACTTTATCATAAATAAGATTTTCCTAATATTTACACTAAACATATAACACTTTAAAATTCAATATGCATCAAAAATTTTGCATTTTTAAATAACATAACATAACAATAAGATTCAGCACTGCAACATATGATAAAACTTAATAACAATTTGTCTACCTGTCATTCCATAGTAGAACTCACTTGAAATTCCATGGTATGCAGAGAACACCTTCCGACAGAACCGAATGATAGTGCGTGACATATAAACTGTTCCCATGTAGATTCTGGAATAAAAACGAAAAATATTTTGCAATTTTCAGATGGTTACCAAATTATCATACATTTTGGTCGGGCGCTACTGGTAAGACTAGTTTCCCAAACACAACATGCTAATAAATAACAAACATAATCCTAATATTTCTAAGAAGAAATGATTTTACAACATATTAAATAGCGATATGTGAAACTCCAGTCAGCATCAATAAAAGATATAATTTGACATGATATACATTATGAAACAATATTTATCTACAGGTAATTGAGGTTGTTAACTCAAATAAAAAATAAATAAAGGATGTGACATGCTTAAAATAAAAGTTAATAAAATTGCCATGCATAAGTTTATCCTATGTGTATAATTCATACTCACATAGTATTCTTTAAGATTTTATAACTTTCTCTTTATTCCACTTAAAATTTTCCCTAAGCCATAATGTTATAGCTATTTATGTGCTTTGATGAAACTATAATAAAAGCATAGTGAAAACTATATCGATTATAAATAAGCGAAGAATATTAGTTATGTCAAATTTATCTGTAGTCCATTTTTTTATTTGAGAGACTAAATTATTGACAGGTGTAAATGTCAAATTTACAAATAATACCAGCGTTTTTGTGTAGTGCTGACCCATTATACCGATTTATTGAAACGTAAATTAATGACGATTTTTGAAAACAGAATAAACATTTTCTTCTACTGCAACCATAAATTTATTAGGACCTTATTGGACGCCATTTTGTTAACGATGTGTCGCAGGAAATAGACTTTTAAATTAAAATTAAAGTACCAAACCTTTTTTAGATTCTAATAAATACTTAATAAAATAATGCGTGTTACGGTTTTTTTAATTTATGAACCTGTATACCATAATGATATTGTATTAATTCTCTTTATAGATCATATTAACGTTTCTGTGTAGGTAGTAACTTATAAAAAACGATAATTGTTTTTTCCGATAGTGGCACAACGCTTTACAACATTTATAAATTACAAAAAACTAGCAACATTGCTCGTGTCAATTTAGTCTCTCGAATTAAAAAAAAACGGACTATAGTAATTAAACATAAGGCTGACCTAGTTCTTCTTTCTGAATGCTTCAGTAATATTTGAATTTTTTAATTAATTTTCAATTAATAAAGTAAATAGCACATATTATGTAATTAGTAGTTGTAGAATCTGCATTCTGTCTAATATGCTAAGCATGAAAAAAAAAATATATGAAAAATATGGATAAGTGATTTTTCTCATAAAAATATGAACGATAACTACTCAAAATATTTATTAGTTTCTAAATACTATAAATTATTGTTCTACTTCAATTTGTAGTCACTGCATGCCATCTCTTTTGATCAAGTCTCATTATTTAGTAAAATACATGATTAATTGATTTATTCAATGAAATTCTTATACTATATTTTGGAATACATTTGTCATATATTTTCAATGTGATTTTTATATAAGAATTATCTTTGTAAATAGAGGAGCTATACGTCAATATCACTTGTATTTTATAAAATTTGAATATAATTTATTTAAAAAATAAAAATATGTTTACCTTACTGATCTTATCCAGTCTTGTAAGAAGACGTTGACAACATTCAATCATTAACGCTGGAGTGACACTATCGTCTTTCATCAGATGCAACAAGCCAAACCGTTCTTTTACTTCTGCACATAGATCTTTTTCCACATGTTTATTTCTGTAAATTTTAAAATCTACTATTACGCAACAGAAATGTATCAATATTAACTGCGCCTCGCAGTTTTAAGTCTCTCGGGGTGGTAAGTTGGGTATCGGTATTGGTGGGAATCGCTATTGTAGTGAAATTAGCATTGTCCTTAAAAGCCAATGAAAACCATCTGCTGTGTTACGTAGTGGAATACCGAGTTCATAGCAGAGCCCCAGCCAGTCCTGATGTTGTGGAGCGCGTCCATAAATTCACTTATCTCGGTTGTGTCGTGTCAGAAACAGGAGGATTGGAAGATGACATCACTTCACGGATCGCCAATTCGCGCAGTTACGTCCTGTGTAGCAGTCACGTACGTTGACCCGAAGAGTTAAGCTCAGAGTTTTTGGGACAAACGTGAAGACTGTTTTGCTGTTCGGGTGTGAAACGTGGAAGGTGACTAAGGCCATCCAAGTCGTCGTCAACCGCTTCGTCTTTGTCAAATTCTTGGCATCCACTGGCCCGAGAAAATCTCCAGTGTCAACCTGCGAGAACTCTGTCGAGAAACACCGATCGACCAGCAGATTAAGCGTCGCAAGTAGAACTCTGTCAAACGCTCCGGCGGGGTCTCGACCATGTGCCTAAACAGACTATGTACTGGAAAACCCAAGGAAAGCGGAAACGTGTGCGTCCCAAGCAAACCTGGCGGCGCGTTCTTGAGGAGGCGAAGAAGATTGGCACGACTTGGAGCGAAATCAAACGCGACGCTCAATACCGACCGACCTGGAGAGTCACTGTGGACGCCCTCTGCCCCAGCTCGGGGACTTAAGAATATAAGTCAATTTAAGTAAGTCAAGATCGGTAAGTAAGTCATAAAAAGATAAAATCTATTTTACTTGCTATGTCATACATGTGTGTGTATAGACATACAAAATTAGGGTATCTTCAATCACAAACAGAGCAGCACGACAGTCTTTTGTAATTACTATTTAAATTTTAAAAGTAATTTTATTTAATGTATGCGTACATGTTATACTCGATTGTCCGTTCCATTGCTTCGTCAATGTGATTGCCGATGTAAGCTATGAGTTCTTCTGCAGGACATGATGATGGAGTTATAAATTGGCCAGTTGGTGACAGCATTAAGGGTCCAGCTTCCCTATAAATATAAGATAAATAAATGACGACCAGGCTGGCGCAGTGGTACAGGGCTCGGATAAGCGGAGCATGTTACGCCAGGGGTCGCGTGTTCGAATCCCGCCTAGGTCATGGATCATCTATGTATTATATGTATTTCTTTTATAAAAATCTTAAATATATAAATTTAAGAAATTTATAAACAAGACATCTACTTCTACTATATATATAAAAATGGAATGCTGTTCGTTAGACTCATAAAAACTCGAGAACGGCTGAACCGATTTGGCTAATTTTGGTTTTGAATTAATTGTGGAAGTTCAGGGAAGGTTTAAAAGGTGAGCAAATATGAAAAATGGTAGGAATATAATAAAAACAACAATTTCGTTTTCCCATAGAAACTATTCCTAGCTGTCAAACATTTGATGTTCGTACTGACATGACGTTATGAAATCAAATAAAATTTAAAATTGATAGAATATTAGTTGAAATAAATTTGGGAAAATAAAAATATACGACGTGTATATTATATTTGACAAATTCCCTGTTTCTATTTAGTACAAAATTTAATAAATATTTTTTACAAATTAGGACGTCAATAAAATATCTAATTCTTAAAAAAAAAATCGTATTTTCAATAAAAGTTTTTTTAAATTCAGGTATTTTCATACTACCAATTTTTATAGTATAAGGGGGCAAACGAGCAATCGCAGCCTTCATGTCTGCCGAATGGATTTTCATGACTGCCGACTTTTTACTCGCCACAAAATGAAACAAAAAATATTGTTTATCAGAAAGCTTTAAATTGATTAACAGAATATCATAACTGTAGGTTAATACCAAATTAAAATCTTATAAATAGCCATTGTTTTAGGAAACTTTGTTTTGAAAGTATCTAATAGTGTTGAGTGACTATTTTTAAGCAACATCAATTGTACATTATTTTTAAACGTTTTTTTCTTAGGTTCAACTACTTATTTTTGTTTGTTTTAAGTTTTTCTTTTAAGAATAACTCTTTTTTATTTAAAACTAGCTGCGCCCCGCGGCTTCGCCCGCGTAAATTTCGATATCGTGGAAAATCATTCCATGGCATCCCTCAGGAACATTTTTTCGGGATAAAAAGTATCCTATGTTATTTCTAATACCTCCAGGAATATGTGTACAAAGTTTCATAATGATCGGTCTAGTAGTTTTGGCGTGAAAGCGTAACAAACAAACTTACATTCACATTTATAATATTAGTAGGGATTTATTTTATACACAGTATAGCTTTTTATATATCAATTCAGGCAATACGAAGTTTGCCGGGTCAGCTAGTATTAAATATATTCCGTTGTCTAGTACCCGTGCTAAGTACCGTAAGGACTTGCCTTACGGTACTTAGCTTAGGGGCTAACGTGGTGTGTAAAGTTCACAAATATTTATTATTATTTATTATAAAAATAAAAAGTATAACAAAACTTTTTATTTGGTGTATAATAATAATCATTTATTTAGATTCACATACATATTTTGTTGGTAATATAGCTTAATAATATGTCAGTTGTACATATATTACAAATTCTTTTTCACAAACAATCATGAACCTTCGTCCAATGTTTTCACATAGGACTCTCAAAATTGTCAAAAAACATTTTTAAAATACTGCTGACGCTGATGCTTTGTCCAATAGGATACGGTGCATGACGGAGGGAATTCTTTTTCGCAGAACTGCTGAAAACTATCAGGGCGAGCCTCCGCAAACATATACCGGGTGTTCCAGACCACCCGTCCAGGCTGATTATTTCGAAAAATTTCAAAAAAAAATCAAAACAAAAAAATACGTGTCAAATATTTTTTGAAACTCTATCAAATCATACCAAAAACACCCCTCACCCCCAACCCCCTGTTAGGGGTAGGGGGTACAACTTTAAAAATTCAAATGGAAACCCGTATTTTTTTTTGCAGATTCGGATTCGTTATGAAAAAAGACAAACATTTTGTCTGGAACATTTTTTTTGATTCGCCATAGATGGCGCTGTAATCGACAAAAAACGATTTTCTTTGATTTTGACAAAAATCAAAGTCAAAAACAAAAATAAAACTAGAACCATGAATAAAAACAAAAACAAAACAGAATTAGTTCAAAAGCAAAAATAATCTCCGATAAAAAATCCGAATCTGCAAAAAAAAATACGGGTTTCCATTTGAATTTTTAAATTTGCACCCCCTGGGGTTTTGTGGGGTGGGTGTGGGGTTTGGTATGATTTGATAGAGTTTAAAAAAATATTTGACACGTATTTTTTTGTTTTGATTTTTTTTTGAAACTTTTCGAAATAATCAGCCTGGACGGGTGGTCTGGAACACCCGGTATATAAGCATTACAGCATCACGGCAAACCCAACAGCATGAAAGTACATATTTTATTTTGTTTTTCTCACTATTTACTAGCTTTCAAAGCATGTAGACAACATATTGTCTTAGTAAGGTACTTTTAATAGGTCACAAAAAGTCATACAGTTATTATTTTGCAGAGCACAAACTTTATATTGTTTAGACAGTAGGTTTGTTGTTATTAAAAAAAAAAAATCTTATATCATGGATTAAAACTCACGGTTCAACAACTACTTGATATTTGTTTAAAGATTCTGGCACAGATTCAGGAAACTTTCTTCCACTTCCATGAAAATCTCCTATTGAGGTTATTAGCTGCCTAAGATGATTACAATATTGCGTTGCCGACACTTTAGGCATGAACTTTCTAAAACAATGCAATCATTACAAAAATATAAGATGTATAAATAAGTTAAGTTAGCATTGAAACCTTGATTAATATAAAGTTTATGTTGTTACTGTTACATTAGCATACCTTCTACGTATACGTATATCTCTTAATATACTAGACAATGATTTTTCATAATTCGGTATTTGTGTTAAGGCACTGTCTTCTTGGGTGACCTTTTTGATTAGCTAAAAAATTATAGAATAATAATTATATTACAATAAAATACTTTCAAAACAAAAGTAAGAGGTAGTTTTAGTAAGAGGTAGTGCCACGCTGTATGCTTGCATGCAGCCGAATTGGGCCGGCACGACCGGGGAGGTACCTCTCGCTTACACGAGACCGGCGTGAAGTGACAGCTGTGCTGTCGCGTTTCGTGCGGTGTGTAAGTAGTCGGTGGCCCATGGAGGTGGGAGGAGAAAGGGGGGCAGCGCATCTGTATAGTCTTTATGCAGATGTCTATGGGCGTCGGTAGTCATCAAAATGGCTACAACTGCTCGTTTGCCCCCCTATACCATAAAAAAAATAAAAAAAAAAATAAAAAACACATGCTAAATTAACAAAGGCACAATTTTTATAAACATGCAACAACAATACTCAATACATCAGTTATCATTTAATAACCAGCTGCGCCCCGCGGTTTTACCTGCGTAAATTTCAATCTCGTGTAAAATAGAATATCATCCCATGACATCCCATAGGAACATTTTTTCGGGATAATAACTATTCTATGTGTTAATCCAAGTGTGCCAAATTTCATCAAAATCGGTTCAGCAGTTTTTATGTGCAGGAGTAACAAACAAACAAACGTACGCTTTGGCATTTTTATAATATTAGTAGGAATAAAAGTGAGGGAAGAAAAGGAAATTAAATAGACCTCTTATACGCACGTCTTGATAACGAAACACTTACTTACCGATAGCCACTCATGTCGAACATCAATAATGTTCAAGAATACATCACCGTCCAAACTAACACCAGTGAATTGTCCTAGAGCAATAGTCCTTCCTACAAAAGGTTTCAACATTGTTTTTATTAAACACAATTACTTTCGTGTAAGTAAAGATGGTAACATCACACCATTTATACTACTATTTTGACGAGGCCAGAGACAATGTCTCAATAATTTTCCTGTAATGGTAACTGCGATTTTTCATAAATACATATATATACGGCGTCCTTCTGTTTTAACCACAATTGAATGCCATATGATTGGGATGACATACCTAGACTTTATGACACATTCTTAGATCTCCTTGACATTAGAAAGACGGGAAAAGTAGCTTACCTAGAAAGACGGCAAGGGGTCATTTGACCCTAAATATAAAAAATAATACCTATTTGTTAACACGGCGTGTGATAAATCCGCGTTTAACTCCCGCTAAATCATGAGATAAAGCGCAAATTATTGCATGAAATATTGCACGGCGTGACTTCTATCTACCTACATTAAAATATAGTTGACAGTGGTTTGTTAATAAAAAGGTACACAAAAAATGTTATATGGGGGTAGATAAATAAAAAATAGATAATTCTATTTAAGTTCGAGTTATATATTATTTATTATACTAATATGCTATAACTGAATCTTATTTTATAAAATTTCCATACTAATATTATAAAATACGTGAATGTGTTTGTTACGGTTCACGTCACTATTCCACTGATTAAGATGAAACTTTGTATACATATTCTTTAAGAAAGGACATCGGATACTTTCTATTTAAAAAAAATAACGGCTTCAGCGCGAACGAAGCCGCGGATAAAAGCTGGTAATATTATTGAATAAATATGTTTAGTTAGGTTATTAGTTGAAGTCAACCAAAAACCATTTCGTTTTAATAGACAGATATTTTTATCATATTGTGCAACTTACATATATACAAATATTATAATTAACAAATAATTAAGCAAAATACAGATGGATTCTTTTTCTTCTTTTTGTTTTCATGGATCAATCAAATTAATAGTCACATTGCAATTATTGAGAATATTTAAATGTCGAAGCGGTAGGCATAAACGCGTGGCCTTAAGCGAGTGACGGATGCCTGACCCGGGCTCCTAGGTATCATACGGCATACCTAAATATATTCTATTGTGTAAA
>LUGF01041234.1:846342-874688 GCA_001625245.1 Calycopis cecrops | reverse complement strand
CAAAATGCCTAGGGCAGCTTCATCGCTATGAGAGACGAGTGATAACAACTCGAGCCTCTCTTTATGGTCGATAGGGGGACAGACCCCCCCTTCTTTCCCAGACGAATGGGAGAAAACGCATTTTATTCTTCGGGTTACTTAGCTTCGGGGAGCTAGCTATTTGACGAAACATCGAAGCGAGTAGTGTACTTTACAGTAGGACACTTTTTAATAAAACTTACAGACTTGTATAGGGATCAAGCTTCTAGACTGCCACGCTAACTGCAGTAACTAGTGGCCACAGAACACATAATATACTCAAGAACGAATGCTAGTGGCTGAAATGTGAACCGAATACTAGCAAATTTTGGTTTGTACGTATGATATGATATATTATTATGTCAACTTGTCATTGTCTTTTGCTAGCAATTGATTTTTAAAATTATCACTAGGGCGGCGAAAGTGCTGCCTCTATGTTTCGTGCACGGTCCCTATAGTTCTTATTTGTTGTTGTAAATGTAATGTTCATTTTGTGAGATAGTGCTAAACAGTATAGATGTTTGAATTACAGCGAAGATTACAAACCACTCGGGCGAAGATTAACATCACACAACAAGCGATGACAAATACTTAACCACCAGTGCACATTATTGTAGATAATAATTCGAAATGTCATAATCTTCGAAAGTTATCATAGAAGATATTATGTTGTAGGTTTCTAATAAGAAATATTACATCTTCTGCTTCTATGACTAAGATATTAAGTTTGTTATGTTTGGAGTTGTGGCCATGGAAATGTCTATTATATTACTAAGACGACAATAAGAAAACCAAGTAGGTTTCAAATTAATTAAATAGGCTGTATGATTTTGTCAATTTCCTAAAGCATATAGCCTATGGAGTCGGCAAAGCAGGACGTTCCCCTCTGCGAAAGTACATTGGCCATATGGCCATACACGTTTAATAAAACTAGTTGATGTTTGACTGTCCGCTAATTCGTATTTATTATAATAATAATACCTATCGTGAATAAGTGCTCCCGAAAAATGGTTAATTGTGCAGTTTCGTTTTGTAAAACGCAATCCGCTACTTCAAATCTTCGAGATTGTGTTTCATAACATAATTGTGGAAATACAAATTGGACAAAAAAATATTTCTTATTATGCTAAATCTTAAAATAATTTATAGGCACTTTCAGTAAATATTCGTGTTAACTTGGTAGCCCTGAACGTAGTACAGGGGTAGTGACTAGTGACAGGATAATATGATTGAACAATTCATGAAAAGTTCGTTTTATTCATTTTAATTTTATCTTTTATTTGATTTTTAATGTGTTGTTATCCTAGACATGTTTAATTGTAAGTAAACTAGTTACGCAAAAATAGGATATTAAAAAAAATATGAATTGACAATGGATGGGAAGAGTTAAATAGTATGAAAAATATAAACTAATCAATTCTTTGCATTTCATTTAGTCGGGGTAAACGGCATATATATATATATATATATATATTTATATTGTTTTAATATATATTATATTAAAAGTAAAGTTTATTGAAGGATTGTACTTGTATTGTATTGTTGTGTTGATGTATTAACAGGGCTGGGCAGTATGGCAGTCATAATTTGGTAATTAAAAAATAAAATATTATCCAGTTTCTTGGCTACTTACCGATGATACGTGATGTATTTGGTATTTTTTACCCTTCATCTAAAATTCCGGCACAGTTTACTTGCACATACCGTCATTTTATCCCATTTATTTGTTTATTTTTTAACGCGCGTAATAGGTACGTATCGACACGCGGGTCGATTAGTACGAATCCGCCGGAAAGAACTTACAAGCCAACAGTTGGCAGATATTTTTTTATTTTTTGATGGGTACATATTTACATTAATTGAGAGATTTATACTTGGAGACAGTTTTGATTAAAATAATCACATTAATATTTCTTGGGGATATATATTATAATTAGAGTATTGCAAATTAGTAACACATCTAAATTTAGGTGACAGAGAATATTGTTCCCAATCAAAAATAGGAATAACAATTATTGACAGGTGCTAAAATAGATAAAAATATATCTCTGACGGAGTTTACTCTGAGCGAGCATAATTCCAAAGTGAAAGGCACGACATGTAAGCGACGTAATTGCGGTTACTCTCGTCCGGTTACTGTTTCATGTGATTTTACTCCTCATATTTTTGAAGTAAAACTTCTATACGCGCACTTGACATGGGGTTGGGGAGTAAGCTGGCGAGAACGTTACAAAAATGACTTAGCGGGCGAGGCCAATGGAATTTGTCATTCAAATTCGATTAATGTGAAACTTTTTTGTATTTAAAAAATAAATATCATATTACATGCTTTGATTATTTAATGTCTAGATGGAGCGTCGCCCTACAATCAAAAAAAGAATACAAGTCAACAATTATATGCAAGTGTGCGTGCAAGCGTTGTTGTACACTGTGCATTTACGTCTCTGTGTGTGTGAATAATAATACTAGCTATGTAAAAATCTCCCATAAATCATAGTAAAAAATATACTATTTAATATGTTTTTTAGGTGATTGTATGTAATATTAATAAGTTTCAGTATATTTAATTAAGTAGTTACTTTCTTAAATAAATAAACAAATGTGAGTGAAAATTGTGTTAAATGAATTACATTTATTAAATTAGTATTATATCACTTATTGTTAAATAAGTGATTTGTTAGTTTGAAATCACATATAGATATAAATTTTTAATTTATGTTCCAGAGGTAGTGCCATGCAGCCGCATTATGCCGGCACGACCGGGGATGTACCTCTCGCTTCCACTGTAAGTAATAGCTGTGCTGTCGCATTTCGTGCGGTGTGTAAGTAACCGGTGGCCCAAGGAGGAGAATTTGAATGACAACTTCCATTGGCCTCGCCCGATGTGTGCTTTTTTGTAACGCTCTCTCCAGCTTACTCCCCATGTCAAGCGCGCGTATAGAAGATTTACATCAAAAATACAGACTTATTAAAAATCTCAATAACATAAAATAAATGTACTTAATAGATATTATAATCCGCCGGAAAGAACTTATCAGCCAACAGTTGGCTGATATTTTTTGACACGTATGTGCGCATTTGACACTCCATCTAGACATTATATCAAAGGTAAAAACCTGTAAATACAATTTTCTGAATTCAGGGGTTTCTGGGTCTTAGGCCAGTACCCCCCATCGCAATAGACATAATAGACATATTATGAACAGCTTGAGAAGTTTTCAAAAGAAAAATTACATATTTTTCTGGATCGTTCAAAAAATTAATGCAGTTTCAATTTTATGTAAGTTATTTCCGTATAAAACGACCTGTGCTAATACTTAATGTAATATTCACAATTTAGTGTTTTATTAATGATGTATTATATTAATATATAACAATACTTAAAGTTATGTAAGCTTAAGTTTATTAATTATCTTTATCTAATATAAGTAGTTTAAAAAGATCTTACCTTCACAGTTATTGGTACATCATGTAGGTATTATGGTACCTACCTACTCTGTATAACATAGTTATGTTGTACGAAATCAATAAAATTTCAAAATCCAATGCCTTATTTCTTCTTTGGGATTAACGTATCGCATACAGTATTTGGTTTAATCCTTTTGTATAGCGAAGTTTAAAAACAAAACAACAATACTTCATGTTTTAAACAAGACAGAACAGTAGATAACTTGCATATTGTGTCTGGCCTCTTAGAACGTGGCCCTGGGCCTGGATTTACCGGCGCCTGATAGTCAACTCTCCATCAGATAGTGCTTGTGCGATCAAAGTTTGTATCTCTTATAATACAACAATATTTATATTACACTTCATATGTAAATATTATTTAGACATCAAATCCGAAGGCTGTTGCGCACCGGCGTGGAGTGTGACGTAACGGCCCGAGTAGACTCGGTAGCGCCACATGTCCTCCTTCCGTTGGTGAGCAGCTCTCAGCGAGCTTCGTAATATACCGACGGGTTCAGTAATTAAGCGATAAATATACGAACAGAGCGAGCGGAGGGCGGCAGTCTAGCTGCGGCCGCGTCGCGCACCAGACACACGCAAGTGATGGATTTGATGGTTCGACATTTTTCTATCGGTCGTTGAAGGAATCTCACCTGACTGGTTCCCGCGGAACGCGTTAGTGCGCCGCTCTGGTGAACCCTTTCGCTTGTAAATGTGCCGATATTTACATATGCACGCTCGATCTTGCATCGAACTTTCGATCTGCGCCAGCTCTGACCACGCTGCCCCAGCGACTCGGCCGCCGCCCCAGCGCGCTCACCTTCTGCACAACGTGCGATGATCCACGTACGTTATTTGTGTTCAACATAATATGTATACGCTTTTCAACCCGCACTTAGACGATCGACAGGCGCAACGGTAACGTAGTGGGTGTGCACGGATTCGCATTTGTGTCGGAGTAACGTTGGTCGCGGGTTCGAATCCCGCCCAGATCATGGATATTTGTGCATACCTATTATACATAGAGATAAAGTATGTATTTCTGTAATAAACGACGCTAGACAATTCTGAAATTGATAAAATTACCGGTGTCTAGTACTAACTTAACTGTAGGTAAGTATTCTACAAGTATTCGATATAATATATTTATTTATATACGAAATTTCAACATGTGATGTGGATGCCTACATATAATTATAAGAAAACGTCAATAGCTATCTTCGCGTAGCGCAGCTAGATTTTATGTTAATTTGGTATTAATTTTATGTTTGCTACGTTCTCTATATAAATTGTATATGTACCTACACACATATTATAAATTTAATTTTAACAAGTTGATATGTTTGAAGAAGGAAAATTAAACATATTCATTTACCGATATACCGATCTACATAATCATTACAAAAGAACTATATACCAAATATAATATAGTAGTATATAAATATTAAACTTATACAGTAAACAAATGTCAGATGAAATAATAATTCGTCCAGCGCCGGATCCAGGGGCTTTGGGATCTGGGACACATAAGACCCATAATGGGGCTTCCCTTCTCGTCCCATGGTATCCAAGCCCCGGGCCCCGCCAGCCAATACAGGGCTGAATTCGTCCCTAAATATGTCCCATATAAAAGAGCTCAATCAGGTATATATTAGCCGAGTACCTGGGTAGGTAATACATACTGACTTTATCTTAAGCATGATGAAAAGTCGCTACTACAATTGTTGATTGTTATAGTAACTTTTGCTTCTATAAGTGACTGTTATTGTCTACAGGTGTATGTTCCTACTTTATATGAATATCATTATCTACATCAATAACATACAACATGAAAATTGGGTTGGTAAGTCTGTCCAATTCGAATCTTATTAGATACTAAATTAAGACGGAAATGATGTTGAACTTTAAGTAACACCTGCCCATCTAGTACAGGTAAACCCCGTGTATTTTGATCGGAATATACATATTAGCGAATTATACAAACATTTGGTTAAAATTATGTTGAAATACTTAGTTTGTATGAGGCGGCACTTCATCATAATTAAGTATACTCTACATACCTATAGGAATGTAACAATGTACCTAACAAATGTAATTTGTATGAACCTAACTAGATTTTGGTAGGTATACAACAAGTTTTATATTGTTACCATCAATCAACCGGAATTGAAATTCTTCAATTCTGGTCTTGTTTTGGCAAATCTTACGTTGTTTCATCCTTAATCATTATCATCAGCTCGTTAGACACCATTGGCAGATTTACTAAAATTAAATGGCGATTCTTATAAGAATCGGTGAATAATTCTCAATTCTGCCACGGTCCGCAATGGCGACTTCAACATGACGGATATGTAACAGGTGTGTAGACTGTAGGTACCTATGCAAGTACTTAGCACAACATAGACCAGCCTGGTTTGCACCAGGCCGAAGAGGAACCCAAAATCAATTCCTTTTGGTGACAACTGCCACTGAAATGGAACACATTAGTCCTAACTCTATAATATAACGCTATTGTGCGTATGTGGCCGACCCGCTCGAGGATTTACCGACGATAGAACAACGAAATCTGGGCAGGATAATTTAATTTGTAAAAAAAGTAAAAAGCTCTGACAAAAATTATCTCTTATATAAATATATATTTTTCACAAACATACGTGAATCTATTATGATTATGTACGTTCTAGTTAATATGGTAAACATAATCCAACGTGCATATAGGAAAACTAAACATAGGTATTTATCTAATCCTAAGGCCAACGAATTGCATTGCACTGAGCGCTTTTATCTCGAGAAAGAAATGAGAGGGCGGGGAAGAAGAAAGTTGTATAGAGAGAGTTTTATACCTTCCCTAAACCAGGCTGTGACTTATCAAGATTGTAGAAAGTAAGATGTTGTTCATGTTAATAGGAAGTATATCCTCAAAGGGTTCACGGGTCGCATTAAAATGACATATTTATTATATTATTTATCGTATTATTATACTTTCTTAACGCTAAGGACGTCTTAGGTGACCAGCTAACTGAAATAATGTAATAAACTGTCCTTGCAGGGTACCTATCTGCCTATAGTTTATTTTTAGGAGTTAGAACAGCATCGTGTTGCCTATCATTTTGTGCATTTGGTAAAACATACTCATGTTATCCTGCCATGGCCGGCTGCAGATCTCATAATGAATACTGTAGATTGATCCATTAAAAAACGTGCGTAGGCTCGTTGAAAAAAAGTTCTTTTTTACCGACCTGAGCGGGAAATTGTTAAGTGATTGCCAGGCGAATAGGGGTCTTTAGAAAGATTCTTTAGGTCCAGGTGCCCAAAAAATCGGGTAACGAAAAGCATGTTGGTAAATTATATATACGTTAGGAAATACTTATAGATTAGGTAATAGGAACCATCTTGGGAAGAGTAGAAACCAAGTCAGTTTAAGCGAAGACTTTAGAAGCTTTACCGGTTGCGCATTTGTGCAGTTATTGTAATACAATTTTATTTGTTTACGCGAAGTACCTAATCATAATTATTTATTTATTCTTGTACACATAAAACATATATGTAAAAACTTATGTTACCGCAAATAATTATTATTTGAATTAAAGAAAGAAAACAATATTAGACATTAATTACAAAAATCATCACTATCATAATTTATAATACTGCACATTTATTCATATTGCCAAAATGACCAATGGAGGTGGCCCTCAACATTTACATTTGTTAATTTTATGAAATCTTCAATTTTATTACACAGATTAGACTGTAAGTATAAATGAATACTAAAAAAAAAAAAAGTTAACTATAGTAAAAACGATATACCTATCAGCTACACCAATTTTGAATTCACAGACAACAAACGTCTATATGTGTATGTGTAACAGAAAAATTTGAAACTTCCTCTCTTTATATTTCAGTGTGTAGAGTGTAGACTCTATATAGTGAAATATAAAGGATGGAGTTTTCTTTTGTTGCACGTAATCGCCGGAAATGCTGATCGGATCACGAAAATTCGGTAACCAAAAAGGAAGCTTGCAATCTTGTCCAACGACGCCCAGTGGTTTCATCTGCGTGAAATGCTATTCTTTTCGGACATTATTTTTTTTATAGCATAAGCTCTCCCTCCATAACCCACCGGCTATGTAAACACCGCACGAAACGCGACAGCACAGCTGTCATTTTACGCCGAGTTAGGAGAGGTACCTCCCCGGTCGTGCCGGATCAATTCGGCTACATGTATGCAGTAGTAGTATACCAGTCAGTAGCAGCTCACGAGATGTGGGATTGGTGACCGGCGAAGCTTGACGCCGTGGGGCTGCCACTGTTTACGGTTTGCTAAGTGCGGCTGCACCGCCTCTAGGCCTCAATGTGCACTTTATAAGTGTGTCAAATGACAACGCGCTCAAGTAACTTATCATAACACAACTACGTACTTACGTAGTTTTTTTTTCGGAAAAGATGTTACTTGTATTAGGTATAGTGTAATATTATATAAATAAAATTACTGTATGTACTTTTTTGAAAAACTATTGTGTCACTATTTTTTTAGTATTAGGTTAGGGGGCTGCCTAAGTCCTATACTAATATTATAACTAGCTGTACCGGCGCGCGTTTCTACGCCATTTCTTACCCATTAAAAATAAATCATCATACTTATTTTCATGACAATCGGTTGAGCGGGGCAGAAGTTGCTGCAGCGCCACCTGGTGGAGAGTTAAATCTATGAACATGTCATATTCCTTTTGTCTGTGTAAAAATACATGGTCATACTAATTTTTATGAGAATCGGTTGAGCGGAGCAGAAGGTGCTACTCGGCAGCGCCACCTGGTGGCGAGTTACGTCTATGAACCTGTCATACAAACGTTTTCCGTTGAAAAATACTTAAATAACGAATTTTCATATTAATCGGTTCAGTAGTTTCTGAGTTCATCGATGACATAAAGACAAACATTAATTTTTATATTTAAAGATGTGGGTCTGTAAGTCTGTCCAATTAGAATCTTATTAGATACTAAATTAAGACAGAAATGATGTTGAACTTTAAGCAATACCTATTTTAATTACATACTACAAATTTTTTTTATATCACGTAGCAACAAGCATTAGGAGCCATTTTCATGACTACTGACGGCACATATGCATAGAGGTTACCTAGAGGCGTTGCCCTCCTTCCTCCTGCCCTTCTATGGGCCACCGGCTACTTATACACAGCACGAAACGATATGGCACCGCTATCTCTTTCCGCCGGTATCGTGTAAGCGAGATGCCGGCCTAACGCGGGTGCACGCTTGCAGCGTGGCACTATCTCTTACTGCCGCCCGGCGACGCCCCCCATCGGCATGATAATTATGCATGGATTGCGGTCCTTCCCTGGTCCTCCACCGGAACTCACGAACCGCGCGGAACGCCACAGCATACATGTCAAATGGCGGAGGTATCATGTAAGCGAGAGGTACCTCCCCACTTGTGCAGATCGAATACAGCTGCCTTTCAGCATAGGCACCTCTAAGAAGAGACCACTGGCGTAGCTTATCTACCAGGTATATTTAATAAGGTGGACGTCAGGGGAACGGTGGAAGGATAGTGCCTAATGATAGTAATGATTTCTAGTGACGGCAAAAATATCTCAAAATATGAAAACCCTATGCTGATGCTCAATTTATTCTACAAAGGACTCGAGGACTCAATTTTTCTATTTACGAATTATTTACTGTTCTCAAATAATAATGAATAAATTATGGCTATTGCGTTTTTTTATACAACAAGCAGACGATAGATTACTACCTCCGCCCATAGATATCCTCAAAAGTCGAGGCTTCGCAGGCGCGTTGCCGGTGTTTTAAATGAGAGTTATCTATTTTCTTGAAGAGTCCGAGGTCCTATCGGTTCGGAAATACCGATTGTGGCAGCAGGTTCCACAATGATGTTGTGCGCGGTAAGAAGTTGCGCCTGAAACGCACAGTCGTAGATTTTGGGACATCAACAGTTTTCTTTTTTTTTTTTTTTGAGTTCTGCCGCGATATCCTAAAGTGGAACTCCGCTGCAGGTATTAACCCGAACCATTCCTCGGAACACTCCCCATTGTAGACACGGTCAAAGATGCAGAGAGAACCAACATCTCTCCCTGACGCCAGAGAATCAAGCCGTTCGGATATAAACTGGTAGTCAACGATTAGAGTAGCTCTTACGTTGGATGCGGTCATATAGAGCGAGTTGATACCGAGGGGTCCTGCCCAAAGGTGAGAGCAGTACCTACTCCATGCGCTGTCGGACCTCCGCTTTGTATAGTTGTAGCACATGCGCTGGCATGAAGTACTGCTACGCCCTACTGAGAACACCCAGCTTTTTGGAGGTTAAACCATCCACTAACCACCAACCACTAATCACAGGAAAACTAAACCACTAAAAAAACCCAGAAAAAAATATAGTTTTCATAAATACTTTTTGTCAATTAACACTTTATGCCTTCTGTGTTGGTGCTTTTGTAACGCCGACCTCAAGGACGCTTTAAGCTCCGGTTTACATAGTTATTTCAATAAAGACAGCACAGCTATCGTTAGATATTGTAAAGTGATAGCGTTATCTTTAGATTTAATTTTATTTGTATCAGTACTTATTGTATCTGTCATTATCTTACTTCGTATAGTCCGTTCGTATAGTATTGTAAAAGTTGTAAGTACATAACTTTTTAGTATGGATATAGCAAATGCCTACAATGAAAACCATTATATATTTAGTCTGCCTATAAATACTGTTACGATTAAAAATAAAAAAAAATTACATTTGAATTGAATTTGGAATCTGTCATTTTTATACGATTGTGCAATAAGTTTTCTCATTTTGACGCCGATACATTGTATAATATTTTGCGATAATAAAATGGAGTGGGCATTGCATTAAACAAAGTAGGTATGGAGCCAAATGCAATTTTTAAAACTCTCCATACACTTGGTAGTAGCCAAATGTTTGTGTACCGGGCTATTAATAGGTACACCGTACAATGAGAATGCCACTGAGAGTGACAAAGACAGATCTTGCCGACCACGTAGTGTTCGTACGAAATAGATGGTCAAAGCAGTAAGGGAAAGAATTCGAAGAAATCCTGTTCGAAAGCAAAAGATTTGAACTCGGTAAATAAGGAGAGCACCTAGAACCAAATCGCATATTTTAAGAGATGACTTAGGACTTGCAGCATATAGTAACAAATGTGCATGTCCCTAAATAAAAAGTACAAGTAAAATTAAATATTTAGGCTTTTGATAGATGAAAATCTTACATTTAAACAGCACATCGGGGTTTATGTAATAGAATTAGAAAGTTGATTTTTGTGTTTAAAAAACTGCGCCATATTGCTAACTTTAACTTCATTAGGTAAGTTTACTTCCCTTTATGCCAATCAGTAATAACTTACTGTATGTCATCATGGGGTGGCGAAGCTAAAACGCTATTAATATCCGTCGAGAGAGCACAAAAAGCAATTCTGAAGGTGGCTACTGTTCCCTACTAACCTTTTTTATAAATCATGGAAAGTCATAACAATCCGACAGCCTTTTTATAATTAACATAGTATTAAAACAGCTCGCGGCTCTGTCCTACCCCACTCAACTTACTAACAAGAAATGAAGAGATAGAGTGCTCTCAAAGCCTTGCCATAAAACATACTTTTGCCACAAAATTTCACATATTCCTAGGCCCATATCTATACAACAGACTAAATGCACTATTGCATATTTGTCGGCTCACCTACTATAAATGAAAAAACCTCTCGAGATGTCCCTACAAATATGTCTTATGAAGGTACAGACAATTTTTTATTTACGTAAGTTTTTTTATGTAAATGATAAAATATGATAGTTATAGAAAATTATTAGCTTTTTTAGCCTGAAACACAGGATTTTCTAGTTTAGGCACACATGTCATAAATACCTAATTTAAGAAAATATTGTAAACATAGTTTATAATCTTCATATGTAAACTTTTGAAATAAACATAGGTAATTATTATTATTATAATGGAGACCACTTCAAATAAGCTTTTATATTTTTTAATGTTTTATATTTGTGTATTAAGTAAACTAACACACTGTAAATGCTATTTGCAATTAGACAAGTATTTTTTTCTTTGTAACAGAACTACCTAGCTTACCTTATTATACCTATAATATAGGTACGTTGTACTACATTATCAAGGCTAAAGCCAAGCTAGCTAAAATTTGACGAAAGTAACAAATAATTCTCTATGAATTATAATTACTTAATTGACATTAGTTAGGGATTTTAAATAAGTAACCCCTTCATGACAATAAGATTAAATAATGTAGCCGCGAAAAATATTTTCTTTTCTAGCATTGAGCTCTTTTAAAAGCTTCGCATTTTGAGTCGTAGAATACAATGTGTACAAAATGAATATCAAATAAAATCTTACTAATATTATAAATGCGATAATTTGGATGTTCGTTACTCAATCATGACAAAACGAATGTATGGATTTAGATGAAACTTGACAACTTTGTAGTTTGTTTAACACAAAGACACGTAAATATGCTATAATTGTTGCACGTGGGTTTGTCTACGAATAAAATCATGCATTACCTACTGAAAGAGAAATAAATCCTACCTACTAAAAGAGGACAAACAGACATGGTTAGTTTGGTTGATTAAGTCACATTACGGGAAGAAATATAAGATATTGTATTAGTCTAAAATATTTTTGATAATATTACATTTATGAAGAAATTCGAACTTGTAACCATGTGTACAGGTTTTCAAGTCATTTTCCTGTCAGACAGCCCAATAGGTACTTATAATTTCATATTCAGCCTTTTAGGGGTCAGCATTTTTTATGAATTTAATTTGATCGTCGAGATTGCACAAATGGGTACCGAGAAATGAATAAAGCCCTTTCAACTGAAAAGTGCTTTAGTGGGACCAGCTCTCAGCCTCTCAGTAGGTTTGGATCTCGTCGGTGTAGCAATAACTTGTTTCGTCGTAATGTGTGTCTGTTGATGTGTGAACCGGTCCAATAGATGCTAGCCACCGTTCGATACGAGCACAGACCATATAATTTAAATAAATTATGAAGTCTCAAACAGCGTTTTACAATTAAAACTGTTAAAAACGAGGGACCCTGCTATGTCATACATATCCGTTACGTCATTAAATACTATCATGTGACTTATGCACTATAATACCTGAATATGTTATCACTTATAAATTGTCGTACCTATATAGTTATCTATAGCCATAGATCTATTGGGAATCGGAGCAGGAATTACAACATAATATCATAGTTAGTTGATATATTAGTTGTTACTTTTTGATTTAATATTTCTGATTGGTGGATGGTGGATTTTCTAAATTTACTAAATGTTCCTAAAATTAATTATTATCTTAAGACATTAATCACCGACAGGTATCATATGTTATTTTATAATTATATACGACGTATCAACAGTTCTAAAAATAGTGTGGTACCTAAACAAATCAGAAGATTTCGGAAATTATTAATCTTGTAGTACATATCTACTCTACTGCGTAGAATCGCCTTTCCTGCACAAGACGAATATTAGACTCTATAACATAGTCTACGGTGAAATTTCGTTTTATGGTAAGTACCTATGACGAAATGAAGAAGGTTTTTTAGACTAGTTAGTTATTGTCAATAACATTTTGCTCAGTAAAGTTTTAATACTTAGAGTTGGTCTTACAGGTCCCTATTAAGGGAATTAAAGTAAAAATATACTACAAACTTCGTTTTATCAGTTTCGGTTAGAAGTAATATTAATAGAAGGATTTATGTGGGAGTTAAGAGTTATCGGCTACCTAGTGGACTAATACAACTTGCGATACCATTAGTGTCATTATTGTAGCTGGAGATACATAAGCAACTCTATTTTCTGACAACCCTTGATTTCCGACACATTACTTAAGTAGGGAGTTAAGTTGGGGGTTACAAAAATTTGTATCTATATTCATTTAATTTGACTGGCATCAAAAAATTTTTAAGGAAACCTTAACTTATTTAGATAAAAAGCTACCAGATATTCTTTATATATTAGTTATTATTAAAAATGAATAAATAAAAATTGTTTATCTGCCCTGAATACAATGATTAAAGTCTTAGTGGTGTTAGTTATTAAATTTCTCACATTAGACTTTGCTAAATAATATTATCTTATTTTGTTCGCGATTTTGTTTAGCATAACAGGTTCACCAAGGTTAAACGCTGTTATTAATGGCAATACTATATGGACTATCCTGATGGTCTGACAACTTTATAAATGTACTAGCTGCCCGCGACTTCGTCTGCATGGCTATGAGAATATGTATTACTGTTAGGTTATTAATAAAAATGTTTGATGAATAGATAGAGTTGCGAACGGGGATTTTACTGAAATTGACTCACCTTTATGTGTTTCAAACTCACTATCGACCCCAAAAACACATTTTTTGAATAGAAATGATTTAGAAATTTGTTGAATATCTTGTCCTAGTCAACATTTACGTCCTAAAAAGAAACCCCAGGCAAAATTCGAAACTCTTAGCACCCGTAGTTTCTAGAGATTTTTTGGTGAAAGATTCGTAAAAATTTTAACAACAGATGACAAATTTAATGACATAGGTATTTATCTAAAAAAATTTTATTCATTCAAAAATTAGTTGCGGTTTTATCCACGTTAAATTGGACGATAAATATGCCGAATTCATATTTTTCCTGAATAAAAAGTATTTTTATGTTTTTGAGATTGTTCTATAATATGTTATCGTCAATTTTTAAGTGAATATGTTCAGTTTTGAGTAAAAGAATACTTTACTCACTTACATACACAACTTTATATTTTAGAAGGAATAGTTTGACACTGAACAAACTTCATAATTTATATTGATCTACCTAAATAATGCTTATTTTAATTTACAACGTAATAACAGGCGAGACGAGGTAGTTTTAAATAGATTAAGAATAGGACACAACAATGTAACCCATATCCATCTTATAACTAAGGAACCTAAAAAGAAATGCATTTTATCTAATTGTGATTTATCTGTTAAACATATATTGATTGAATGTCCAATTTACAATAGCGAAAGATTGAAATTAGATTTACCTAAATGTTTAATAGTTGTAAAATTCTTAAAAATAATTAATTTTTATAATGTTATATAGAATTAATGTTAAGAAGTCACTAATGACCTTAAATAATTTCAAAATATAAAACAATCTTTAAAACAATTAACTATCAAGATATTGTTAACTATCGAGAACTGCTCTACTATCAACGAGCCCTGTAACGAATAAACCGATACACGACATGAATTAGGTTAAACCTAATAATATCTATAATTTAATATTTTTTATTTATCTTTAAATTAATAAATAAATAATTTGTTTTCCGACGTCTCGGTTACATTACAGCAATTACGATTACAATTATCACTAATGAACCTTAATTACGAACTGTAAAATTAAAATTAAAGGTTCATTAAACACGCAGATATTTTCATATATACATACTCATAAATAATATTATCAGAAAGTTAGAAATCACTTTCTACGCTACGTAAGTAGGTATCTTGTTGTTTTATTACGAAGATTTCAATATCTTGGTGCGACATCTACAGTCACGAAAAAATTAATGATGCATTATACATAAACAGCGGTTTATAATAATTTAACAATAAATTAAAAGAGGTGTACTTACTTAAGTATGAAAATAATAAATAATTGAAAAATATTTCATTTTTATTCTATATTAGCATTATTACAAAATCTAAATACTGTTGTACCTACCTAATAATGATCTTTGAGTTTAGTGCATTATTATGTTGTCTGTTGCCACTCTCTCGTAGAAAATGGATTTATTTCAAGAGTAGAGAGTAGTCTATGGTAGAGTAGATAATATTTTGTCCAATGTATTTTTTTATTCGAACTATACGATTTGCAAAACACATTTACTACAAGTTCAATGATCTATACTTATAATGCCGTGCAGCAGTTTTGGAATTTAGAAAAAATCACATACACGTGTTACAACATCTTAATTTGTACAAATTAAGTCGCTGTAACACGTGTATTGTGTTTTCTTTAAACGCTTTTTAGTCAAATGATGAAGGTGTGGCTTTAATTGATGTAATTAATATAATATCACATCTTTTTTTTGTCGGACTTGAATTTATGCTGTGGAAGAGCCGAGAAGGTCAATACAGATTATCTTTATCATCTAACAAGGTTTAGTATCGAATTATACAATATGACTAGCTACGCTCGCCCTCGTATCGACGCGACGTCGGGAAAATATCGGGATAGAAATTAGAAGACTACTTTAGCTTCAAATTTGTTAAATGCACACAAAAAATCATAAATAAAATAGTAAAACTGTTGCTATTATTTTATTTTTTGCGAAAAACTTAAGTCTTTTATTATTATTATTATAAATTCACTATAACCATTATAAACATAATAAATACGACCAGAATACTGCATAAGATTAATCAAAATATGTTACCCAAAATTTACGAATATGTATTGTTGTTTATTTTTTTTAGAACTAGTTGACTGTGAAAACGTAAAGATGCATCCCGAAAAAACTGCCATTTACCTGGTCGTGCGGACCCAAAATCGCTATGATCCATCCTGGTACTACCTTACTAACCTTACTAACTTTGCTAATGAACTAATGTCTTGACCCTAGGAAGCGAGGGTACCACCCTCACAATCTCTAAAGACGAAAGCTACGCTAAAGAAAGGTTGCAGCATATACCAGGGTGAACTTATTATGTACCCTATCAATTTTTATCTACATTTATATCTTCATCTTCGTCAGGTTTTGTCACTAATATGGTAATGTTAATTAATAACTAAAACGTAAAATTATGGAATAGTTTTTTTGCAAATTCACATTTAGTTAATAAAAAGATACCGTTAAATTTTTTAGTAAATTTTTTATGCAAAATTTAAATATGCTAAATATTATAAGTTAGTTTGATTAGTCATTAGTTAGTATTGGAGTTTGTCGATAACAAGCTCTTACTACTTATTATACTTATACTTAAACTTAAAAACAAAACTGCAGAAATGCACTTTACCGTCGCTTCGTCTTTTCAAAATGAGACCATTTTTATGTGCAGCTATAACGTCTCATAGTGACGGGAACAAAAATCAGTTTTCTTTATTCATATTATATAAGATTTTATGATACTTAATATGCAATTTTCGCCCATTTTCGTTTACAAAAAAATACCATTTTTTTCTAAAGGCTTATTGATAATTTCAATAAAAAAAAATGATTTCGCTAAGTGGTTAAGTGGTTTTGAGTCATGTAACTTCGTATATATTCTAAGAAGGTAAAGCAGGTCCTAAATAATGAACATCGAGTAACTTATACTCACAAATTATTTTATCAGTTGCCTTATTTGTAATGCAGCTGAGATAAGTATAAATGTTTCTGGTGTTTAATAAAACATGCTAACAATTATTTTCTTGAAATATCTTTCGCTGAAAAACAAGCTGTTGTGATTAATTTCCATCCATGTAGCTGAGGTTATTATTTATTTTATGTAAAATTATTTAATTTAGGGTTTGCTCTATTAGATTCTTGCAGTACAAAACTTTTAAATTGATTAGGAAAATGAATCCACAAGGAATTAAAAAGGAATAAGTTCACAATTGAATGGTGTAATTTTAATTATTTCTGGTAAAAAATATCGAGGTTCTTGTTACTTTTATTTTATTTTTTATCATTTTTTTTCGTAAGTTAAATGACCGGCAATATATTTTTCTCATTAGTTTTCTTTTAGGTATTGTTTTACAATGTACCTACATAATAATTCAGGCGAGTTAGGTCCAGGGCCTTATGGAATTCCCTTAAATATTTATTTGCATACTAATCCTCAAGCCATTCAATAACACACATTAATAAATACATTAAAAAATCTGAAGGCTAGTTATACGATATTCCGTTCATGTTTTCTCAACAGTCTGAACAGCTTCACATAGCTTCACAAGGAGTTTTATTGCAAGGTTGCTAGAGCTAGCTTAGACATTTACTTCTTGTTACTTGATCTTTACGAAAATTAAAGCGGAGTTGCTAGTCCCGACAAACCATTTGATTACAACCTAGAACAGAAAGTTTGAAGTGAAGGCGACGTAATGGTGGCAAAGCTTACACGAGACCGGCGTGAAGTGACAGCTGTGCTGTCGCGTTTCGTGCGGTGTGTAAGTAGCCGGTGGCCCATGGAGGTGGGAGGAGAAAGGGGGGCAGCGCATCTGTATAGTCTCTATGCAGATGTCTATGGGCGTCGGTAGTCATGAAAATGGCTACAACTGCTCGTTTGCCCCCCTATACTATAAAAAAAAATCGTTACGCTCAAAACAGTACTGTTTCACATGTTATATACATTTATTAGTAAGAGGTGCTGCCATGCTGCTTTGCAGTCAAATTGGGTAGCCACGACTGGAATGATATTTCTAGGTCACACGATACTATACGGATGTCTATGGGCGTCGGTAATCATGAAAATGACTCCGGCTGCTTATCCGTATAAGAAAAAAGAAAACGACGTTACTCCCTTTTCCCGTATCCACACGCCTCAATCGTTTCTTAGTAAACTCCGATATAAGAAGTATCTAGAAATATTCGAAATACACAGGGTCAAAACTGTTAAGACAAGTGCAGTGGATGCACCACGAGATGTTCACCGGAATGCATTTGTGACCTTCAATTTGACGCCGAGCTCTCACTATCGCGTCGTGATAGCCACTGCATTTGTAGGCTTCTGCCAATGAAATCGGAACCATTGCATGCATATCCGCATGATGGATAAGGCAAAACCTTCTTTATCCGCGTTGCAATAAGATTTAGTATCGTCTTGTGTGTTTACATCGTTACAAGGAAGTGATATTAAGCCCCAATTTGTGGAATTGTGATTCAGTTTAAATGCCAGCTTGGGAATAGAATTGGTGGCGTGTGATGGTTGAAGTATATGATTCAAAATATATTTAGATTGGCGCCGATTACGAAATAGCTCTTTTTTCGACAAAGAAAGGTCTGGGCAACATTTAAAAATATAGGTCTTGAATTGGGCAGGCAGAACCGGGTCAAAGAGTACCTCTTGGATCGGGTGCTTCGTGCGCTTTATGGCCCATTAGGGGGAGGAGGGAAAGACACATCTGTGATCTGCAAAACTTACGCGTATATCTATATCTATGGGCGTTGGTAGTCGTCAAAAGATTCCTATTAAACAAATTCTATAATATATTCTTTTTAAATTAATTAATTAATTCTTAGGTTTTTTTGTACAACACTCAATATGCATGCTGAGTTTACCTATAAGTGATTGTTACACATTAATTAATATTTTGTTATTTAGATGCTAAGTTACTTTTGTGTATACAATCGTTGGTGAACCAAATAAATAATTAAATAAACAAACTAATTCTTATTATACTTAAAAAAATATCGTCTGGCATCCCCGATGAAATATCGAAATAACGTTTGCACGTGATACGGAAACTCTTAAATTATTGGAAACTACGACAGACCTAGATTTCCACTACGTCTTTACAATGATAGACATAACTATGTCGTGAAAGACGTGCTATTACTTTTCCACAATATACGCTTGCTCCCGCCGACAGGATCAGCAGGAAATTGCTTTCACGTGACAATCCATAAATCGCATGGCAGAACTCAGAGCCGGATTAACAGCAGCAATAGTAGTAATATCTACTGGCGGTTGAGGGCCCTGCTATAAAGAAGACTACGGCACCTATAAAGCCTATCGCCATCTATGTGATCTTACTAATTAAAATGATATCAAATCCAGGGCCTTCGTATAGAATTAGCCACAGGATTCGCACTAGCTTAATCCGCTACTGGAAAACGTACATTAATGATTAAGTTGGTTATATCTGCACGTATACGGCTAGTTTGTGCTATATTAAAATGACGCAGTGACGGAAAACGATAACAAATCATGAGCTCCTGCATAGAATTTTCAATAGCTTAATCCGGCACTGGCAAAACGTAGTTTCTTATCCCCGAGTGTATATGGCTAGATTGTGCGATATAGAGTGACGGGGTGACGGAAAACAATAGCAAATTAAAGGCTACAGGCATTTTAATAGCAAAATGTAGAGTAATGATTGTGTTGGTTAAGAAATAACGAAGTGAACGAAAACAATGACAAATCAAGGGCCCACTTTTTTTTTATTGGGGAAATGATTTTAGACATACCTACTTACACACACGGGACACGCAGTGCAGAAAAAACTACGGAATACTCACTAAAAGTACCAGTGGTGTTGTGCCCTGTTGCTGACAGATCCGGGGCACCTCAGTATAGGCGGCCGATGGCACCCTCGGGGTTTTAGTGGGTATTCGGTCTATCCGGGAGTCCCCCACACATCCACTGAAAAAAAAAACCAATGGTGTTCTGCTCGGGAACGCATTGGCCTACTTTCGCGGAAAATCATCATTTTCTGGATATCTACAAATACTTTTACAGATATTACCTTAATCCCGCACTGAAAAGACGTAGAGTAATGATTGAGTTTATTTTATTTGACAGTATGCGGTTTGATTGTGCTATGTTGAAGTTACGGAAAACCTTAACATATTAAGGGCCCCTGATTTTAATTTTTTACGGACGCTAGCTCAGTCCGGCACTGGCAAAACGTAGAGTAATGATTAAGTTGATTATATTTGACGGTATACGGCTAGATGGTGCGATAGTGAAGTGACGGAGAGACTGAACACGATAACAAACGAAGGGCCCCTAAATAGAATTTTCTAAAGACACTAGCTCAGTCCGGCACTGGCAAAAAGTAATGATTAAGTTGATTAAATTTGACGGTATACTGCTTGATGGTGCGATAGTGAAGTGACGGAGTGACTGAACACGATAACAAACGAAGGGCCCCTAAATAGAATTTTCTAAAGGCAGCAGCTCAGTCCGGCACTGGCAAAACGTAGAGTAATGATTAAGTTGATTATATTTGACGATATACAGCTAGATGGTGCGATAGTGAAGTGACGACGTGACTGAACAAACGAAGGGCCCCTAAATAGAATTTTCTAAAGACACCAGCTCAGTCCGGTACTGGCAAAACGTAGAGTAATGATTAAGTTGATTATATTTGACGGTATACAGCTAGATGGTGCGATAGTGAAGTGACAAAGTGACGGAACAAACGAAGGGCCCCTAAATAGAATTTTCTAAAGACACCAGCTCAGTCCGGCACTGGCAAAACGTAGAGTACTGATTAAGTTGATTATATTTGTCGGTATACAGCTAGATGGTGCGAAAGTGAAGTGACGGAGAGACTGAACACGATAATAAACGAAGGGCCCCTAAATAGAATTTTCTAAAGACAGCAGCTCAGCCCGGCACTAGCAAAACGTAGAGTAATGATTAAGTTGAATATATTTGACGGTATACGGCTAGATGGTGCGATAGTGAAGTGACGGAGAGACTGAACACGATAATAAACGAAGGGCCCCTAAATAGAATTTTCTAAAGACACTAGCTCAGTCCGGCACTGGCAAAACGTAGAGTAATGATTAAGTTGATTATATTTGACGGTATACGGCTAGATGGTGCGATAGTGAAGTGACGGATTAGGTGTTATCCTGTGTCCGAGGGACGTGGCTATTCCCGACGGTCGTTGATCTAATTGATCATTTGAGCGGTGCGTGCGTGCTAATGGACTAATTACGTACATGAGCTGTGAATTGGTGAGTAACTGCAGGACGCGAGCGGCCGTGGGTGGCAGACGGCATGGCTCCGTTGTCTCTCGCTGTGTTGGCGGGAGATATTTTGTAGCATTCTTTAGATGCTCGCTTCAAATGGTTTACACGTTATACTGAACTAAATTGTACATAGAGGTTTTAGTCTTTTGTTAAAAGTGTCTTTCTTTAGCAAGATGTATCTTGTGATTTCCTTTCATTCATTCTTTACTATATTTGCTTTGTACTCTATTTTATATTTCGATTGTTAGAAATCAAAAGATATATTGTTGTTACCTAGTATGTGGTTAAAAAAAATTACAGTTTTACATACTATTAAAATTCACATATTCGGTCTTATATATATCCACGTTTATTTGTGTATCTGTAGTATATGTATAGCTAAAGTTTTATTATACTATCGTATCTAAAAACGCTCAGAGACAAATAAAAAACGACAAATCAATGTTTCCACAATCACAAGTTTCATTATCTCGGCTATGTAGGTACCTTCATGTTGAAGTTATTTAACTCTACTTGAAAAGAGTATCCGCATCATGTGATCAGACTTTTTACATGCGTATATCTAGTTGTTAGGAAGTTCTTATTAGAGAATTTTTAGAAGGTTTGATAGAACAACCTAAAGTAATTCTTATCTATAACGTAATATTTTAAGATATATTTAATTTTAAAAAGTAAGTTTAAAATATTTCGGTTCACTTAATAGATTGACATCTGACCGATTCTCCGACCTACCCGATATGCACAAATATATGAGAATTGGTATAATATAGAGAATTTACGTTTTTAATAGATAATTGGATATTTGCAAGTACCTATGTATTTCGTACTAGCCGACTGAGCTGGCAACTTAATTTATGTTTATAGATGAGTCAGAAAACCCGCTAATATTTTCTACTACCTACCACAGGATTGTAAAAAAACCAAATCTATGAATACAAAAACAATCTAATAAAAATCTGTTATAATTATTAAATAAAATTATAACAGATTTTTATTACAGCATTCAGATTAAAGACTCAACTCATTTCATTCACATACCATCCCTGTGCGTTATTTTAAATAAATATAAAACTGAATAATATGTACTCTTTAGTGTGCTGCTATAGGTAGGTACTAAACGCACAAACAAGTTAGAGACGATTTGTAATTTATTAAACATTTCATTTTTATTGTTTTAAAATATTACGTTTTATTATTAGTATAGATACTTTGGATATTTCCTATATTATTTATATTTTCTTCTTTTAGCACTATCCCAGTATTTAGGTAATATCTATTCATTTCATAACTGGAGATTTTAACACGATGTAAATAAACCATTTCATCAATCCACATGAACGACGAATAATTTATTCTTAGTTTTATTATTTAGGTAAAAGAACTTTAGGTAAAAGAACTTAATACTCAAATAAAAATTCGGCTAATGAAAATAGCTCCATAATACTAGTAAGTACAAAAGTATATATTCCTATAAGAACTGGTATATTAAATTGCGACCGACGTCTAACTTTCGCTGGCAGCACCTCACGTATAACGGATCGAGAGAGACACGCGCCAAAAAAAGAATAAAAAAAAACAAGAACAACAGTTTGTTATTTGCGCGTAACGGCCCCGGTAGCCTGCTATAAGATAAGCCATCTCAGTAATTTTAATTTAATGGAGGCTTTATGACAACATATCGAGAATTTTATTAACTTCGCTACGTTCTCTACTTTATAATTTCAAGCTGCGTTTGGAATGTTTTTTCGTTTGGATGTTAACATCGCGTGCAGTGTTAGGTTGCTGTCGACAGTGTAATCACCTGCAGTTATTGCTTGGCTGACAAGAAGCTAATAATACTCTGACCTACTCTATAAGTAGAGCTTCAGTTACGCGCCTCACCTTGATTATTCTTAAGATTCTAACAGCAATTTTTAATATTGATACAAGTTTTCAATATTCGTTGTCAATATAATAAATCTTGAACAAGATTAAACTTGAAAATGTTGAATTAATAAAGTTATTTAATGTCTAAACTTTTGAACAAATGTTAAAGAAAAGAACAACTATTATTATGATCAAGCTATTTAATGCGATTAAATAAACAAATTTTTGAGACCAATTGAGATCGATTAGCGCTAAGCTTAGTAGGCATAAAAAGAGTTTAAGGCCATTTTTAATCTAAAATTTTTATCTGTATCTAAAGTTAGATTAGGTATAGTTGGATCTATCTAACTGCTACGACAATCAGACATTACAACATAGCTGGTATACGAGACAGTCTTGTTAGGATACTTTAGTTCATTGTTATTAGCCTCCTATTAGATGCGAGGTCAACGACCGTCCCACACCTTGTACTATGTAATCGAGTAAAACAAGCTATGTGAAAAATTAGAGACTACGGATTAAGGAGTTTGAGATGAATCTTATAAATAGACATAAATATTTAGATACTTTATTCAAATCATAGTTTCGCGTTTTTCTAAAGATATCTATATGCAATATAACTAACAGAAATTGTGTACCTAAGGGTCGTAAAAATAACTCATTTTAAAGATCGATTTTCGTATCGTAGCCTGATGTAGATTTCTTATTAAAATAAATATCTTGAGGAAATTTGGATGTCCTATTGCCAAGTGATAGTCAGTTTAGGTTGGATGAGAGTGACAGGTTATACTACGTGAATTAATTATTATAGGTGATAGTGATGGCGAAATGATCCAGCAATTTGGCTCAATGTATATTTCTATGGATACTCACACCATTTGAGCCGTGCCACCGGCTATACCAATTATTATAATATTGATTTTTATAGCATCCACGAAGAACTAGCGAAAAGGTACAGTAAGATACGTTTTTTAAGTGCAATCCTCAAAAGGGAAATCGGTCACATAATGATGAAGTCCATCACATTACTACTGCTGCACTGCGCGGGTGTGCTCATCGAGCTTTGAAATCGGGTTAGGTGGTAGGCAATAGTTTAGCATATAGCTGTAGATTGGTGAACATCGCGTTTGATTTAAAGACAATTTGAAGAAAGAAGAAAAATTTATTCTGATGTGCTAGAATCGTAGCAACTTATATTCTTCTCCGCCGTAATCTTTTTGAGGACACATTGTGATATCTTGGAAGAGTTCATGAAGAGGTTGACTAGAGACCTCCATACATCTCTACCTTTAGCTCGTGGGCAATGCGAGTACCGCTAAAGCGCAAATTTGGTCACGCCAGCGAGTTGATGTTCGCTCTAGCAACCTTTTCAATGCAACATGGCAAAACCTTTTAATACTTACTTTAACTTTCTAGTTATCTGGCATTATGCCCAAAAAGAACTGCCGAAACTGAGGATTTCAGAATGGCACAATCGTTAAACAAGTTATTTACCTAACTTATCTGACGATATCCCAAAAAAACTGAGCACGAGATGACTCTATGATAATTGTAGACATCGTAGCAAAATCAAATCAAATCAAAATCAAAATATTTTTATTCAAAATAGAATTTGAAAAATTACTTTTTAACGTCAAAAATTTTCATCTACCACCAATTTTCATCTAGCATCTAGCTACATAGATAATTCCGATCTCATACAATGATATTAATATACATTAAGTGTCCGACGGAACGGTGTTAATATGAATGTTATCTAAATGTGGTATTCAAGAAAAAAATATAACAAAATATGTTATTGCCTGCGAGACAGATGTACGGGCTAAATCAAAATACTGCCACCTGTCTTGCGATCATTGTTAGAGGCACACTCATCGGTGTACGCTTTCGTCATTTCACTATTTTTCTTTTAAATATTTCCACTTGTATTCTCCACGGGTGCCATCTTATGACCGCCTCTGTGTAGCGGTTAAGGTTGAAATAGTTAAGGCAGGTTTGAATTATTTCTATGAAAGTCCTGATGTTGGTAAAGTGACCAGTAAATCGCTATCTCACCAAAAGTAAGTCATTTTATGAGAATTTCGAAGTTTTCTTGAAAAATCAAAAATACTTACCTACCATCGTCGGCAAACGACATCTATTGCGCTAAAATATTTATAATACGTTTGAGCTAAGCGGCACCCAGTCTACAAAAAGGCTCGGAAAAACCTTTACAGGGACGACAGTGTAAATAAAAAAGACCTTTGATTTTTTAGAGTTTAAGGTATCAATTATTCTCTGTTAAGCTATCTACTGCGTGCTTGCATAACACTCCTCCACAGAAATAAACTTGATATCCATGACTGGGCTGAAGATTGATGATAATAATGACAAACCCTGTTTATCCCACAATTAGGATGACTTATTCATATTTGGAATGCGTAATGTTCACGGGGTATAGGCACAATAAATCTTTTTAAAAGTATTTAACAGTGTGGAAATAATCTTAAGCGCCATTACAAAAGGTTCTAATGTTTTTTGGCGATGACTAATAACCACGGTCTTCGTGTTCGAACTTGCACTATACAAAAGATATCCCCAACTCTTTTTTGTTCTTAATTATTACCTATTTCTATTGTAAGTAAATGATAGCAATAAACTTCTCTATTACAAAGTAAGTATAATATTTTGGTTTTTTAAGTTTTTTGCCATGTACATAGATACCTAACCAAGACCACTATTCCTCTATCCATGTTTAATTTCGAGCTTGTTTCATATTACTTTTTTCATAAATGACTTTTGTGTTATAATGATCTTTTTTTTCTTGACCTGAACTTATGCTTTGGATGCGAAGACAAGCCCAATATCCCTTCATCGGAAACTACATATTTAAAATCTGTTAGATAAGTCTGCCAAAATTACGGAATTAAAGGATTAGGTGTCGTAATTAGCGATTGTAGAAAGAGGCTTTTTATTATACGTGGACTGATAAGCGCTGAAGATGATGATAATTAAATAATTATAAATATTTTTGTAGATAATCTGATGGTTGGCATTATAATGTAGTTCTACCATATATATAATTAATATATACATGCACCGACAAAAATCTGATTAAAGGCAACGAAATAGCAACCTATTACTAAGTTTTCTAGTATATGTATACTTTTGTGACAAATGTTTAGAAATGTATAGCCCGAACAAATTGTATAAGACACATTCTAAAAAGTATTTTTGTTGACTTCAACTAAATCTGATGGTTATCGTCTGCCAATTGATGAAGTGTGACCTTGACTTTCAAAAACACGTGTGTTTAGACTTCAGGTAGGTATCAGGCCAAAAACTAACGAGCTAAGTGCCGACAAAAAGCACCTAATTAACTACTTGTTAATTAGCTAACAGGTACTTTAGGTCATTAGTAAACTTACTAATGACCTAAAGAAGTGTAGTTAATACCTGTCTAAGATATATATAGATATATTGCATGCATTTTTTAAGTCATCTACTCCGGTAAGAAAATCCGTCATTAATATAGCAAATTCATAAGAATTCTTTTAATATTTGATCATATTATTTTTTAATAATTACTACATGTAATTTTATAAAATTAAATTTATAACTTAACAATTTATATATATGAATATTATTAAACACACAAACTGTATAAAATGTATCTTGTAAAACTAATAACTTAAAATAAACTTTTCTCGTGCTGTAATTATCAATCTAAAAGATACTAGATATTTCCACAAGTAAAGAAAAAAGCGACAAAGGAGCGTTCGTATATAAGTGTCGTCTATATACAAGGGGTGGGTAAGTTTAACGGTACAGGAATGTGTTGATTTGCCCGTCATACCTCCGCACCGCGCTCTTTGGATGCCAAAGTTAACGGTGGTGATCTATTCGTGGAAAATCGTAAATTGTCAGCGGAGAAATGGTACATACTGTCTCGCTCTTGACACCCTGCCCCCACTCCGGCACGTCTCCTGCTCGGGACGCGTAGTCTAGGATGCGTATAATTAGCTCTATTACCCCGTGTGATTCCGAGGCGTGCGTTAAATGTGAGCCTGTGTATGTGTGTGTATATGTATGGAATACGTACATCGGTACTGTGAAAGGAAACGTTTTATTTGGTGAGTATCAAGTTCGATACACAAGTGACATATTTTCGTGGACTTTTGAATTTTTTTTGCTGAGAAAAAAAATAAAGTTCCACTCATTTTTTATTTTTTTTAATTTTAAATGTTTTTTCATTTTTTATTATTTAACGGCATATTTAAAAAAAATGCTAAACAGAATTTAGGCTTGTTGATAGACTTATATTCAGAGCTGATAGAATTAAAGTGTATAGTATCGGTAAAAGCTTCCATTACTCTTAGCTAAATGAATAATAAAACTCAAGATCATTTTGCCAACAAATGTTCTTATTTATTTAAATTTCTATCAAACTTAAATAAATATTAAGTTACCATCATACTTTATCATCATCATCGAATTACCTTTACCCAGCTGTTGACCTATAAAAGCTTACGACGTCTAAAACTTGTTAAATGCGAGAAAAGCTGTGGGAAAAGCTAGATTACTATCTAATAATATGATTCTAACATTTAAATAACAAAATTATAGTTAGTAGATTTTGTACCGTTGTGATACTATACAGAAATAACTAAAGAAAATAAATAAAAATAACAGTCATAATAAAAATAAATGATTAAATTCTGACGTAAGTACGACGTGCAATAAAAATGTAGATAGGTAGGAATTTTTTACATAAAATGATATTGACAATGATCTTTATAAAAGATTGGATTAGTTGTAGCTAGTATGTAGCTAACCAAACTAACATAAATAATAAATATATACATTATGTTACGTGACAAATATTTAGATTGGTGGTGGATCTGACTTTGAAGGAATATAATAAAATAAATATAATGTTAAATGATCTCAATTAGAAAAGTAGTAGGTAAAGAAAATCGTATTTATACGTCCTCAATCTCCTCTCTTTTATGTACCTAATAAATCAATCTAAATCAGATTATGAAAGACTGGTTCATTAGTGACGTAGGTACAAACAAGCCAATATATCACTATAAAAATGATATTGTGACATGACAATATAACAGTAAAAATATTTTTCCCTCTATGAGATGAAGATAATCATAATATATATAAGCATAAAAAAACTTCACAACAAATTATGACGTCAATAATTAATTTAATAAACTAAAGTTTTGTTTTATATGAAACCACAGGTATGTTTGGGTGTGCATCCTGTGTACACATTGACGTATTTCTTATAAA
>LUGF01041234.1:807370-845560 GCA_001625245.1 Calycopis cecrops | reverse complement strand
TAGGATAGCTTTTATCCCGAAAAAATGTTCCTGAGGGATGCCATGGAATGATTTTCCACGATATCGAAATTTACGCGGGCGAAGCCGCGGGGCGCAGCTAGTAATATATATAAGCACAAAAAACTTCACAACAAATTATGACGTCAATAATTTAATAAACTAAAGTTTTGTTTTATATGAATCACAGGTATGTTTGGGTGTGCAACCTGTGTACACATTGACGTACTTCTTATAAACTACATCTTATACGAACTATTCTTAAATATTTATTTAAGAATAGTTCTACCTATATGAAAAGTCTGAATGTATATTTTAAGGACGTATAAAAATTGCATTTTTTTTCTATACAATGTGTCTTGCCAAGTCTGGATTAAGACGTATAAAAAATATAAAAAAAATATCAAACTTAGGTGACACTTTCGTATGTGACATATAAAAAAATAAAATTATTTTACCAAACGTCGCGTCGTCGGGGACATTAGGTTCGTATGTGACTCATAAAAAAAAAGTAAAAATTAATTTCACCCAACGTAGGTGACGATTTGTCTGTCTGTCTGTATGTACATATAACGTGAGGGGTAGGTAGAGGTATGGGGAGCTAGACAGCCGAGGCAGTGGGTGCGGAGGCGGGGCCTGGCCGGCCACGCCGCCGCCGAGTCTGCCGCGTCTCACTCCGGCCGCGGCGCTAGCATGCGCGCACGCACGCACGCACACGCGCGACGACATGTTACCTGTGTGCCAGTTCGATCGTGAAGTGCGATTCCATTTATTCCCTAAGCGTTGAGACTTTGCGAACACACGGATTGCGATTTGTGTACCAACGTTGGATGCGTTCAAATTTTCGGGTGAGTGAGAGAGATCGCGGTGTGACCGCATTTTTTAGTATTGTCGGACTCCGTTATTGATCAAAACATAGTAACGCTGTTATTAGGACAAGATTGTGTAACCGTAAGCTCACGCGAAAATAAAATATAAAAGTGTTGTGTTGAAACATAAATATTCCGTTGGCCCGATGGGGGACTGCGGAACCCGTTGTCGCCTCACGAATATGAGATTATTAAAAAGTGGCCCGTATTTAAATACGTCGTTGATGTCTTTTACTTCACTCTAATGGAAAGCGCTGGCTTACCCTAAATACAAATTTAATTGAAACGCTTTAGCCAGCTGCAACCACGTTATATAGTTGTGCATAAATTACAATTTTAACATGACACTCGTGTGTTTGTGTGTGTATATTCGCCGACGTGTTTGTTTGTATCTTAAATATTGTTTTATTGTAAAAACGTAAATGGAAAACTAATTAACATGCAAGTATAAGAATAAAATTCTTGTCATAAAATAGGTTATGAATAATGCAAATGAAAATATGCGATAAAAGAATAAAATAAACATATTTTATTTGTAAACTTACCTACCTTGCAATAATTGTGTATTATCTTACTAATATTATAAATACGAAAGTATGTATGTATGGTTTTAGTTCTTGCACGCAAAATCTATAGAACAAATTTAGATAAAATTTGCCACAGATAAGATAATATAGGTATAATATGGAATAACAAAAAAGATATTTTTATAACTTGCGTTAGATTTTACGCAGACATATATTAAAACAGATAATAATTAAAATACTTTCAAATAAAGCTCACGAACAACATTTTCTGTTTACTTGTATTTGCGTGGCCGTTTGTGATAAAACTTTGATAACAAGCCGCAGGTGTAGCGGCCGCGGCTCTGGGCTATAAACTATCGTAACCTATTTACTACCAACGCTGCCCGCTGTGAATATACTCTTTAATATTCCACTCAAATTTAATTAATTTAATATAACGAGTAGCATTATACGCCACACTCATTATATAAAATAAAATCTAGTTTTTTATTTAATAAACTTGTATGTTTAGGTGATTTTAGTGTGTACAAGAAATAATACGAATTTATTTTTGTTTAGTTTTACGAATAGACGCTTATTTATTTTAGTATTAGAAACATATTTTTCTTGACTAAGTTGGGTTGGGTTCTGCTTTTAGAGCGTATGTATGTTTGTAGATTTCTATGTTCTGTGCTACAGCAAGATCGGCTTCTCGTTTTAACTTATGAGAGGTTAGAATCGTCTTGATATTTGCGAGTGATACTGAAGATATAATGCAAACTTGAGGAAGTCAGATTTTCTTTATTTCGTATTCTTTAATTTCAATTATTGGTGCAAATTACTTTGTTTAAACAATTCAGTAGATATTTATTACCTGTGCTTTAAAAAAAATTAAGTTTACTTAAAACTATTAACAAAATTTTTACACATTAATTATTACATGTGCTCTTAAATATTTTTTAAGTTGACCTTAAGTTTTTAACTATGTTTTACGAACACAACAGTTACGCTATATAAATTTTTACAGTCATTTTATTATTGTGTATGAATTAACTTTGAGAACCACCACGATTAGCTATAGGTATATTGATTAATTTATTTGTATTGTAACGACATATTGCCCATTTTTATATCAGTGTATATTACTCGAGTGCTAAGTACAATACTGCTATCAGTGATAATCTGTAGGCACCTTTATAAATATAAATCGTGATGATGTATTGAACAGTAAATGCACCTGCTGGATGTTATAACATCGAGTAGACATGAGTAGTATAATCTATAGACCGTAGATATTATTATACCTACATATTGTTCACAGATTCTGTAGTACCATAGAAAGGAAATATTTTAATAAATACTAGCTGTGCTACGTGGTTTCATCCTAGAGATAGATCCCAAGGGTCACATATCAGAGTGTTTTTACGGGATAAAGAGTAGTTTCTTTATTATTCCACATTATCCCCTATATCAGTGCTATATTTCAGCCTAATATTATGTTTATTAGTTTATGCGTGAAAGAATAACAAACATACATACAAAGTTTCGCATGTATAAAATTGGATTAGGAGTAGTAGGACTATAGGTATAATCTTGATTATACGCTAAACCGCACATGTTACCTGCGCAGGTTTGCCCACGGTATACCGTAACGTGTAGCCGCACCTTACGGTACAACCTACGCTGTGGACGTTCCGATACCTAAAATACTGTGCGATTCTTTACCACTGCAGATATAAAATCTAATCTATTCTTACACGTCTGATGTAAATTGAGGAGGTTGACAATGTCATAGATAATCTCTAGTTTGACCAGACGTTACAGGACGCCCATAATGCCATAAATCGACACGCAAATCGCCATAAACATAGAAAACGCAGACGTTATAATTGCTTAATTAAGACATAATAAAGCGCGCCACGTTTGCCGAGAGCTGTTTAAAATGCAAGCCATATTAGTCGCGTTACATTGTGACGCTAGAAACATAGAGATAAGCCGAGTGCCGGTCGCGCACAATGCCGACCTCTGTTCAATTACTTGCTACTGTGATGGAGCGTGCCTCCTGGAACTTGCCTCACTTACCACTAATTGGCTGAAGTAATCATCAGCACGCTTTCAGCCGTTGAGAACTTTTATACATTCTTCTTTTCCATTATCGATATAGCTACCTACTTCTTTATCAACAACCTCATCTTTCTGTCCGGATTGGTAAAGCTGTAAATATGTCATTATAGATACTTCTTAAGTATAATGCGTCAAACGAATCTTTTGTTGACTTCTAAAGCCTATTATTATTTTTTCATCGATACTCCAGCCACGGTACACATAGCCATGACTTGATGGCCACGTGAGCTAGAGGTGTTTCCCCGGTCGTATCATCCCGATTTGTCCAAGCCAATGCCGTCTTTCCATAGTTTTCATAACTTATGGTAATGTAGTAAATACGGCAATATCAGAATTCTAAGAGAAAGAATACTAGTAAAATACTTACATACATTTTATATCTTCATCGTAAAAAGTTGTAGAGATGGTACGGCAAAATAAAAATTGTCCTGCAGTATAATGTTTCATCTGTAATCACACTGAATATAATTAATATAAATTATATAAGTATCTATATTTAATTAAAAATAAGTAATCACTATTTTAAAATTCGTGTCGATTATCATATTCCTTGGCTAAGGATCCGGATCGATATATCGGTATTTTTTGTAGCTCCAAATACTTGGCCATCAATTTAAATTCATATCCAATTTCACATTTAGATAGTGCGGAATTAGGTACCTGCAGTAAAATCGAATAGTCAGTAAAGCAATCCTAATCCTCATGATCAATAAGATGAGGACGAATAAAACAGTCACTACAAAGGATATATAGCTATAGTTGAACAATTTAATTAATAATTAATTATTAAGCTGACCATTTTATATTAATTATAATTTATAAGGTATAAGAAAGTAAGGAAGGCAGTGTGGGACATCATCATCTTCACTGCTAAACATAGGTATCATAGGTCTCTTTTAATGAAAGCCAAGATGACAGATCTCCTGCTATCCGCATCCATCGCGGACTGGTCACTGCACGGAGATCCTCTTCCCACTTGGTGAATGTCTACCAACAGTGTTGGAGATAACTAAATGTGTTTTGTGTTGTTTGCAGGTGGGTCGAGGAGAATTATGCGTGGGGCGTGCGCGTGCGCAGTGGTGTGCGCGTTGGTTGCGCTGTGCGCGGCCGCGGGACTCGACGACGACACGCGCGCCGCCGCCGAGAAGCAGCTGCTGTCCTTGCTGGGGCTGCCGCGCAGGCCTCCGCCCCGCAGCCGGCCTCCGCCCCCGGTGCCGCGGGCCATGCGCCTGCTGTACGACGGCGCCATACCCGCGGCCGCCGCCAACACCGCGCGGTCCTTCTACCACACGCCCTCCGGTCTCGACGACCGCTTCCCCGGCGAGCACCGGTTTCGCCTCTTCTTCAACATAAGCGGCGTGCCCTCGGACGAGGTGGTGCGCGGCGCCGACATCACCTTCCAACGTGCCATCGGAACTACGGGCAAACAGAGACTATTGTTATACGACGTAGTGCAACCCGGCCGCAAAGGCAAAAGTGAACCCATCCTAAGGCTCGTCGACTCGGTGGCGCTCCGGCCCGGCGAGGGGACAGTAAGGGCCGACGCGCTCAGCGCAGCGAGGAGGTGGCTGCGGGAGCCGCGCCACAACCACGGACTGTTGGTCCGTGTGCTGGAGGAGAGTGCGAACGGCACGGACGCCAAGTTCCCCCACGTGAGGGTGCGGAGACGAGCCGACGACGACCAGTGGCCAGCGCTGCAGCCACTGCTGATGCTGTACACAGAGGACTCCCGCGCCAGGGAGGCCCGGGAGCGCGGCGAGACGCGCCTGGTGCGGAACAAGCGCGCGCCGCCTCACAAGGGGCGACGGACGCACCACAAGCGCAAGGAGGCGCGCGAGATGTGCCAGCGGCGCCCGCTGTTCGTCGACTTCGCAGACGTCGGCTGGAGCGACTGGATCGTCGCGCCGCACGGCTACGACGCCTACTACTGCCAGGGCGACTGCCCCTTCCCCCTCGCGGACCACCTCAATGGCACCAACCACGCCATCGTGCAGACTCTAGTGAACTCAGTGAACCCGGCCGCGGTGCCCAAGGCGTGTTGTGTGCCCACCCAGCTCTCATCGATATCGATGTTGTACATGGACGAAGCGAACAATGTGGTGCTCAAAAACTACCAGGACATGATGGTGGTGGGGTGCGGGTGCCGATGACGAAGGCACCGGCCCGTGCGGACCAAGTGATAGTGTAGACCAGTGTATATATAGCGGCGGTCGTTGTACATAATCAGATTGTATATATATTTGTGTTATAACTATTTTATTAAAATGATAATGATACAATAAAAAATGTAATATTAAAATATCGATTATTATTTTTCTTCTGTCGAAATTTAAATGTTGCATGTCATATTAAAGGCAAGATATTGATTGCAAACAGATAAAAGGTACATAAGTCTTTTATTTTGGTACACTAAAAGAGTTCTAAAAATATTATATAGGTAGGTAATAGGACCTATTTAGTTTCTAGAATGATAATATTGTTCGAGTGTATTATTAAACAGCAAACAGTGTCCCTTTTAAATTTTAAACAGATAAGATTTATTCTGAAACTATAGTACCATACCAAAAGCAGTACAAATATCTTTGTTTCAGAATGTCTTATCAAAATAAATACTACATTAGCCCATAATTTATTTTCCACAAAAAGTTATTCGCAAATAATTAAATAATAAATTAACTGTCTCCATGCAAAATATTAATTATAATAATGTAAAAGATACAAAAATAGTAAAATAATTTCTATCAACATAACCTTCGACGTCGCTATCATGTCTCCTACTACCAGATACTATAATAATTCTAATAAAATCTTATATCGGGCTGACACCAAAAAGGAACAAATATTTTTTAGCTCACAAACATCATCATCGAAGTCCATCATTCTTTAGCAACTTTTGAAGTTATAAAAGAACAAAAAATATACATTGCGACAAAAGACTGTAGAACTACAAAACTTATCAGTGTCGGGTTGATAGTTTGAGTAGATATAGCGTACCTACAGGGGTAGATATTAGTAGTTATTGGTAAGATCTGATGTCACTTTCATCATCAAAGCCTGTATAACTTCTACAGTCAACTACATATGTGCTATTCAGAATAACAATTCAATATTAGATCTATCCATTTGTCTGTATTTCAAATGCATTTAAAAATGGCCTGTACGAAGGTACCAATTTTGATTATCAAACTATAATTCTCTTTTGATTTTGCAGCAGCGTGTCAAGTGTGTGAGCGATTTGATCCTCGTTCTAGGATTTCCCGCTGTCGCTGGCATCTGGATGTACTTGATAATATGCAAATTTACTTTACGCTCACTGCGATTCAATAGTAGGTATAATACATCCCTATACCAATATGGCTGTGCTCGCTGAAGAATTCCGTCACGTTTGTAAATTAACAGCGAGGCTAGTGAAACAATATTACATAACTCTTACAGGATCGCAGTCATAATACAAACTTGACCGTAACCTATTTAACCTCGAGGCAAGGTCGACTTACTCACAAATTTCTACAGCCAGTACGATTGGAAGACCAGAGCCACATTCTACAGGTGACTCATGAATAGTATTATGTTGATTCAGATTTTGGCTGTTTTTAATTTTGCTACAGTTTGGTAAATGTCATAATTTAAATGAAACAAAGAAATGTTATTTATGGTGTAAAGTTTACACACAGATAACAATGGAGTCATTATTTTAATGCGACATAAGTGTTCCATAAACTCTGCTAGATTTATATTTTTTAATATAATCATGTTATTTCCGATTTTTAAGTATTTTTTATTTCGTAGTAACGGTGTACTCTTTTATTTAATCAAAATTACAATAACGGTATCTTCTTTAACAATACGAAATATAGAACTTGTGAACTCTGTATAAAAGAACCTACTTGGTAAAAATGGTAATTATAGTAACAAGTAGGTAAATAAAATAACAAAAAATGAAAATAATTACATACACTGCCTTAAGTTAATAAAGAAAGATAATACTTATTTGCAATATTGATTCTGATTAGGCTTTAAGTACGTGACGAGACAACTATCGATAAGAAACTAAATCCGGCAAAATATTAACAAAAGTTGCCAGAAATATCGCAGCAAACGATTATAAAGTCGTCTCTAAAGAATCCTAAAGATAATTTTAAAGTGAATTCCATTTAGATTGTGGCAGGTCCCCAAATTTCAAATATTTCGTCACAAGGCGGCGATATATCATGTTTTTGCTCGGACGCAGGAATGCCCGCCGGTATAATTTGGCCGGCCACCCGGCTGCTCCGCGTCTGCCGCGCTCGCCGCCCTACGTCTATATTATCAGTAGATAAATTTTAGCTTTGTCTTTGCCTCGTATTTCGTCCTCTCGAAGAATTGCTTTTGTTTTTTTTCGCTCGTGAACGCCAACAAAAAACTGAGTAGAGCGAACGAAGTGGGTATAATTTATTTTATAGTCGGCTCGCTCGTAACTCGCCGGTGGACCGCTGGACGCCGATTTATCCCCATCTCGGTGTAATTAACGTAAATGGATTGGCCGGGCCTGTGTCTCTGATAGTTCGACCGCCTCTCCGTTCTCCCTCTAGAATCACGACGTTTATTCGGATTCACTCGTAGATGTAATTCACTGTGAGCTAATTGGGTCTATATTTTTCCAAACCGCAATACAAATAAGATGGTCGACGGATCCTTCGCGATTATTGTGGGCGCTCAAGGAGCGCAGCCACTATCCCTGGGGGAATTATAATTGTTTTGCATTCTTGCACGGGTATAAAAACAAAAGGGCGCGGTACAGGCCCCCCGCGCTGCTGGTCCTACAGACCAGACCAAAGTCTGACGACTCGCATTCCCTTGAGACAACAAGCTACGAACGAATTGGAGTAGGCAAATAGGTTAGATTTAAAATTGGAAATGGGCATTTTCATTATTGTTGTGCTGTCAAATGTCAATAGTGGTGGTGGATGTTAAAACTAATTCGAGCGTACTTTATTGCTTTATGTTACTGAAGTAGGTATCATTATTTGACGAAAAGGACAGTTAAAAGTTTTATTTTTCCACGTTTGATTTAAATGAAAATTTTTATTTTGATGTCTGCATGGAGCTTCAATCTTCGCTGAAGTGCCAGCATTTTATGGGACATTCCATTCTTAACTGAATAATAGTTATTTTTTATTAAATTAAATTGTAATTAATCTACTGACATGGAATCAAAATTAAGTGAAAATGTTTTTATAAAAAATGAAATAATGCAATTGCTCTTTGGCTTCAGCAATTAAATCTTCCATCAGTCTAAAGTTTTTATTATAGCAGTGCCGCTTGCTAGAACTTTGAACATCATCAGCGCCACAGTCTTGAATGCTAGTTATAAGACTATCTTATGTCGGCTGTGGACCAGAATTATGACAGTTTTATAGTGTTGACATTTATATGGGAGCAATTATCTCGGCATGTACGAGAAAATATTTATAAACGACCACATAATTGTACGTGTTTAATATAATTGGGCTTGTGAATGGTAGAGATTCTTCGTCTCCTTCGTCGAAGTACAGATGTTTATTGTAGAGAAGACTAGAATTGGATAACTTCCTGATACCTAGGGACAGCGCTGGATTAAGTTCTGATAGGGCCCAGGCTTTGGGAGAACTTGTAGTTGTGATAGGGGCCCTTTTATAGGTACAAAAGGACTGTTAGGACGTTAACCATAACGCCCAGCCCCGGGTACCAACTCGGGGCTGTTGCCCCCTTAAGCCTCCATCCGCCAAACTGGATCTGGCGCTCAGGCGTTATGCAACAGGCGTTTCTAGTCGTTGCGTCTGGCTCCGCCTCTCGGACCATCAACGTTGAGAATTCACAAGTCACACGAAGGACGTAAGAAAGATTGTTTTTGCGGGTGGTGTGTGGAGGGTTGGAACATAGTTTCTTATCAAATTGATATTGATCTACTTTTTAGTAATAGTATAACTAATTGACGAACTAAACATTGTACCTTCAACGAAGCACAGCTTTGGGATTTTGTATGATATGGGTATCACACGGATTCTGATAAGGTTGTATGCAATGGTAATCTCTCACCACACCAAGAGTTTGTACGCAATAGTAATCTCCAATCATTTGTTGAGGTAGTATAATAATGATGATCTCTTATCATCTGATGAGGTAGTAAAATAATGATGATCTCTAATCATCTGATGTTGTAGTATAATAATGATGATTTCCAATCATCGGATGAGGTAGTATAATAATGATGATCTCCAATAATCTGATGAGGTAGTATAATAATGATAATCTCCAATCGTCTGATGAGGTAGTATAATAATGATCTCCAAACATTTGATGAGGTAGTATAATAATCTGATCTCCAATCATCTGATGAGGTAGTATAATAATGATAATCTCCAATCATCTGATGAGATAGTATAATAATGATGATCTCCATTCATCTGATGAGGTGGTATAATAATGATGATCTCCAATCATCTGATGAGGTAGTATAATAATGATCATCTCCAATCCAATTTAGTAAGAGGTAGTGCCACGCTATATGCTTGCATGCAGCCGAATTGGGCCGGCACGACCGGGGAGGTACCTCTCGCTTACACGAGACCGGCGTGAAGTGACAGCTGTGCTGTCGCGTTTCGTGCGGTGTGTAAGTAGCCGGTGGCCCATGGAGGTGGGAGGAGAAAGGAGGGCAGCGTATCTGTATAGTCCCTATGCAGATGTCTATGGGCGTCGGTAGTCATGAAAATGGCTACAACTGCTCGTTTGCCCCCCTATACCATAAAAAAAAATAATCATCTGATGAGGTAGTATAATAATGATGATATCCAATCATCTGATGAGGTAGTATAATCATAATGATCTCCAATCATCTGATGAGGTAGTATAATAATGATGATCTCCAATCATCTGATCAGGTAGTATAATAATGATGATCTCCAATCATCTGATCAGGTAGTATAATAATGATGATCTCCAATCATCTGATCAGGTAGTATAATAATGATGATCTCTCATTATCTGATAAGATTGTATGCAATGGCGACCTGACGAGCTACTATTGTACTGTTGATCTTTCATCACCTGATGAAGCTGTATGTAATGATGATCCCTCATCACCTGATGAAGCTGTGGTATTATGCATGCAGGTGTCACTCGCATAATAATATGTACCGGGCCGCAGGGGACTGGCGCGCGGCCATCGACCGCGGGCCTTCTCACAAAATATTTCAAGCATGCACAAATTAAACAGGTTCTCCTTTATTACTTTTCAATAAATAAATATTTCTTTGGATATCAACTACAACTTTTATACGCGTTTCAGTTCTTTTTATGCCATCCTCGTTCTTTCGTACAACTTTTATATGCGTTTCAGTTCTTTTTATCCCATCCTCGTTCTCTTTCGTACAAATTATATACGCATTTTAGTTCTTTTTATCCCATCCTCGTTCTCTTTCGTACAACTTTTATACGCATTTCAGTTCTTTCTATCCCATCCTCGTTTCAGTAAAAAGAGCCATACTCGCGCTGGTTAATATGCAAGCAACTTTACGACTCTTTATGGAAAGTTGTGGGTACTATAAATAGTCTCCACCTAGTTCACTGTTGTGTTGAGTGAGCGTGCAATCTTTTTAGTCCTTCGACTATAGTCATAGTCAACAGTGATTATTATCGTGCATGATACTGGAATAGTAATGAGACAAACCGCGAGTATTTGCATGAATTCCGCATAAAATCGGATTATTCCTATTCGATTTATCAAAAGTATCTTGTGTCAATTTATATTCATTAAAAAACCGCAAGATGCTACTAGGTTGTTACCAACCAAGGTCTACTAGGAAATTCATTATAATATGTAATTACTTAAACGTGTGATAAGTTTCAATGTAACTTCTTGTTGATGTAGAGATAGTAGAAATTTGTCACTGTCGATTTAGCTGACGTTTTGGTTTCTTCTTCTACCAAGATAAGATAAAGATAAAGACAGTTTACTTGTAAAAATAAGTATTATATATTTTTCTTATATTGTGAAATAGTCTCATTGAAGCCGGAGAGTAAAGATTTGTAAAGGGTAGTGCCAATCGGCGTTGTAGTAAAATGCAGCCACAACCATTGAATTAATGATAATAATTATGGTATGTATTAGTTGATTCATTGGTGTATTAAGTTCCTTGAAATGATATAAGAATAAATACACCAGGCAATAATTAATTTGGTCCACTCATACATCTAAGGGCTTGTGGCAAAATAGTCTCATGAAGTTTAAACAACAGTTGAAAATTTCAAAAATTATAGTAACAACATTAAACTTATTTATTTTTTTACAAACGGAAGAAAAGTAATTGAAAATATACTGTTGAATAAGGAATACTTTTTAAGTTATTCAATGTTTTAACAATCCTCAATTAGTACGAAGGACTATAAGGATATTTAACTCATGTTTATTTGAATATTATTGAGAATAGTCTGAGCTATTAAGCTCCTGCTATTAAGCAGGAATTTAAAAAATGAACGTGAATACATCGGTTGCAAGGGGCTATGCAAATGCTTAACAAAATATTTGACGGTCACGTGGCGCGGCGCGGCTTACACGCTACATGCTTGTACGCACCTCAATAACAATCTACTTTCACCATAAGGGCGTCGTCACATCAGGCAATTCGTTAGACCTATCAGCGGAAAATTCCGACAACAGTATTGAAACGTATAATTAACAAATTGTATGCAACAATATTTATTTTAAAACCAATTGAGTGGCACTGGGCCTTATAAGTTTATGTTACATCGAATATTTGGATGTGACATAAATATTAGAAAAAATATTTTATATTAGACTAATAGTGCCCCGCGGTTTCTCCCGCGTCCCATGATAAATAAACGTCACCTCCTTAGGGGATAAATTTCTAAAGATCCTTTGTTAGGTCACTTCCATCTTGAAAGAAACCCCTGTTCTAAATTATATAAAATTTCTAGATACAATAGTTTTGGCGGGAAGTTGATATACAGGGTGTTTGGGGCATCGGGGGCCAAAAAGATTTCCCGTGTAGAAGGGTTGATTTCCTATTTTTTCAGCTACTATAACACGTTCTATGCCCTACGGTTATTTTTAAATATTTTTTTTTAGTAATTTCACAAAAAAACCCAAAATAATACATTTAGAAACAAATAAAAAAAACTATTCGGAGTAGCCTCAAAGTAAAGGCTTAATTTCGACGAGCATTGATGTAGAATTAAATCAAATCTAAATTTACTGGCAAATGTCATCTAGTTTTTTTATTATTAACCCTCAAAGTTTATTAAGTGGTAAAAATTGACTGAACATTGAAGTTTACACGGCTATTAAAAAAAAAGTAAGAAAGATAGCGATCTTCGGATTTTTTCAAAACTTCTACAGTCTATCCCCATTCGAACGGTATGCTAATCTTATTTAAAAAATAATAATAGCTTCACTATTTCCTAAATAAATAGGGACAGATCTCTGACAGTCGGAATCCGGTTACACCTAATTGTATATTAAGTGAACGTGCATCCTGATATTCATTGGGAAAGCCCTATGTTCAACACTGGACCGACATTTTCCGTTGAGTCAGTTGTGCTAAGTTTTAGAGAAGACGCTCTAGTAACAGTAAGATCATTTTAATCGAGGAGAAATCATCGTCATACTAATTGTTACCCACGGCTTTGATCGCGTGGTTTTTCGCGATAAAAAAAGGAGCCGATGGCACTCTTCAGTCCTTCAACTATCTCCATACTAAAAATCACATCGATCCGTTGATTGATTTGATGTTAAGGAGGACAAAGAAATAAACAAACAAACAAACACACTTTCGCATTTAAAATATTAAAATGGATTATATTGTCACTGACACTCAATACTAAATATCCATTAGAATACCGTTAGTTGCAGTTCCTAAAAATATGTTGCAAGATTTGCAACGAAAATAGGAACAGACACGGGGTCAAATGAAATAAAACCGTTCAATGAAATAAATCTCTTTTTTGTGTTAATATAATTAATTACTGAGACCGCAAAAACCAGACAACTGAGCCCCGAACTACGCTGGCGAGTTCAAAAATCACATAAATGAAAACGAGGTTGAGTGAAATATGCAATAAAAACGTTAATCCGTATTGGTGTTTATAAAAAATAATGATAGTGTTGCAATTATTGTCCGTAATGCGGTCTGTCAGCATCATGCCCGGGCGTATAACGGTGGTGACATATTTAGCCGGCGCTTTTCTACTTCGATACCGAGACCGGAGGAATCGTTTAGCTTTAGAGGAGTATTGAGTTCTATGCTTGTCGCTTGAGACTTTGTAGATACCCTCCAAACGGATGATTATCTTTTAAAAACTAATTGCTCTAAATTATGTATTTAAGCTGCATAATCGAGGTGAGTTTTTACGTATTGGCAAAGACAATGCCAACTTTTACAATACCAAAAGCATAGAAATACATTTAGAAGGTTAAATAAAAAAGCTTTATTCTTCTGTTGCTATAACAAGTCTACTAGAGTAAAATGTAAATTGCTATTATTTGAAATTGGTCACACATATATCTTCTTCTTCCTATAGCGCTACAACTCTCCGCTCTATTTATAATTTTCTTCCTTCAAACTGTTTCCCTGCACATGATCTCACATCTCCAACACTACTCGTACCAAGGGCCTTCTGGGTGTTCTGCTGGGTGCAGTCATGTGGTTATGACTACTCTAGTACTGCTCATTCTCACTATATCATATTAACTTTTCATTTGGTGTTCAATGATTATGTTTTAAATAAAACATTTTTAGCAAAACTAGGAGTTTTTTCAAGAATGAGACTCCTCAAAACTTAAATGGATATGTAGATATTGAAACGTTTTCAAGAAGGAGCCCCTTAAGGGCTTATGATGATGTTTGTAAAGGTACTTATAATTATTACTTTCTGATAATAAATCTTGTAGAGTCCTTGGTTTCGACCTTATTACACAACTGCGTTTAGAAATGTTCTGCGATTACATATTTGCGTAGGCGGGTACTTGAATACCGATCGAATGTTTTGTATTTTTACTAATCCAACTAAGGAGAGCTGAGATAATAAATCTGATTATATCAGATTGTATAAGTACTAATCACAAACGTATCGCCAAAATTATATATTATACTAGCCGCGCCCCGCGTTTTCACCTGCGTAAATTTCGATCCCGTGGAAAATAGAAAATCATCCCATGGCACCCCCAACTATCCTATGTGTTAATCCAAGTTACCTTCTATGTCAGGTTTTGCGTTAAGGACAAACAAACAAAGAGACATACAAACTTTCGCATTTATAATATTAGTAGGATTTTCAATTTTTATTTGAAAAACATCTATTCAATCACATATTACATCGCAGCTAAGCAATCCGGTACGGCCGACTATTTAGAGTAAGGGTGTCTATTGACATGAAAAAGAACCTAAAAACCTGGAAGGAACATCATTTTAAGGTGAAGAATCTAGTTCTTCAGTCGTCTAGAGCATAGCACAAATTAACCATCATAATTATTGTCACATAACGGTATCTGCCATACTCAACATTGAAGGCCGAAATAATCAGTAAGTTAGTACTGGAATTTAAACGATTTTTAGCGTACTTGGTAGATGGATATGTTATCAATTATGTATTAATCAAATGCATACTGAATGGTATATAGAAAAAACCTAATACCAACACTTCTGCAAATCATCACGAGATGATGGCTGCCACCGAACTGTCGACAATGTACTCCGTATTTGTTTACCTTTGTACTGTATAAAGGAGAAAAAAATGACAATAATAATATTACTTAAATATAACAAATGTTTTATCATAATATAGCTAAGCAGAGAGATTTATTTGTTCCGCTTCGAAGACCTTGTAAAATATTTCTAAAACAACAGGATTTCTGTTCCGGTGCAACTCAATCAAACGGCATCAATTTGCAATTTTTTGATCTCCCTATGCGTCATCATTTAAATCAAGTCAGGGCTAAGGTTCGAAAGGGTGGTAAATTTAATTGATGACGTTAAAAAAGTAAATATATAATTCAATTTTGAATGAAATATATTAATTTCTCTCTAGCCATCCTCAACATGTAATGCGACGAATAAAATTTATTTTTTTTTTAAATCAAAAAATAAACCGACTTGTAAAATTTGTCATATCCAAATATAGATTTTAATTTGTGATTGCGTGACGTCGTGGCAGAGTGAAAGTGGCAACCTCTTGGCTCTCGGCGAGCGAAGGCCGGTGACGCGACGCTAGCGTCAGTTTTATCAACACAGAGAACATTAGAAGCCAAACTCCAAATTATACATTGGAGCTGTTAATTAATTTAATACTATTAATCAATGCGGATAACAGAACCACGTCAAACTTTGTACGGTTTTGTGTTTGAAACATGGCATGTTGAGATGTAAGTTTTTCAACGGACATTTCTGATTGTTTCTTAGGAGTTTGTGAAAAGTGAGGGAATTCCACAATATTATTAGCGTCATCAATCGTGCCTGTTATGATCAGGGCTTGACGTCATCTGCCGATAAGGACCTCTACCAAGACCTCATATCGGGTACAAGAACAATAACATGAATATCTGGGGTCATATTTGACTTTCCACTGTATCTTGTTTTTCGGTTTGGAACTTTAGTTTTCTTTTTATGCTTGTAGATTAAATATATTGTGTATGTATTGACAGTTAGTAAGCGCCAAGCTAGTGCCAGGGCAAGATTCAGATCACAGTTCATAATGTCCTTTCTGGATTGTTAGGAATTTCACGTTTGAGATATACCTAATTTGAAATATTCATAACATTGTTCAATCTTTCGCCTAAGGATAAGGTTTCTAGAGGCGATGTATTGCCGGTTATGCGGATGTCTATGGACTTCTGGGGTCTGCGTCTTTGGTCCTTGATATAAAAAAATCTCAATATAAAGTGGAATGAAAACAGAAGTTCTGTAAAGAACACTCGACGTAATTGACCGTATTGTCGCGACTAATTAAGCCTTGAAATTTAATTGTCTCGCCACGCAGTCTTCCTTGATAAGCTAGTACGAGAGCTGGTACACATTTTAAGTATCATGTTTAGGAGTGTTTGCGTAAATCTTTTTTCGCTATCGTTAAATAGAACCTGCAATCACGCATGGCGAAAGGATCGATTTTTGCCACGAGGGTCAAATAAATGTTATTTTGAAATTTACCGATGCTGATGTGAAACAATTTATGATTGGTTTTAGATTAACTCCTTAAAAAATTATAACTAACTTACGGGGATCCATCAACTTTTACTTTATTTAACATTTAGCTTGATTTTTTTGACATTGTAGTTTTGCGGACATTGATGGGAGTTGGTAGACCTTACAGCTGCGATGTACATGTTTGCCCTGTTTGTTGAATAATCTATGAGCGTCCACATAAGGATGTTGTCACTCATAAATTACGCATCTGCTTAATGAGCATCGGTAGTACCTACATTATTGGTCTGAACCCTTGTTTCCCACGTTTGCTACAAAATCTTGAAATGTTTAGGTAGTAGTCCTGCTCTGCAGTGTTTTTATCTCGACGCGTGCCACTCGGAATCGGCTATGCGCGGCAATATGTGGCCACACTCACTCATAAATTACGCATATTCATAACCGTGCGGGAAGTTCATGGACGGTAGTCGATAGTCAACTATTAGCCACAATTTTTGGTTTCCAAAAAATAGTTAAAAAAAGTATGCCAGCTCTCGTACTAGATATTTTCATCTTGACGTACGCCAGTCGGAATTAGCTAAGCGCAGCCATATATGGCGTGGTCACACATAAATTACTTAATAGCGCTATTTAAACTAATATTTATGACTTTTTATCATTTTTGTGTTTGCAGATTATAGTTAAGAAATTAATTGGAAAAGAGTTAGGGTACTGCAAATAGAAAGTCACAACTCTATATAATACTAGCGGTGCCCCGCGTTACCATCCGAATAAAACGTAAAAAAAGAGAACAATTTTTTTTTGGTATATTTCTACGTATGATATCTAAACAAAATATTATCATTCCAATTTGTTGAGTAGTCCCTGCGTGATACAGTAACAAACATACATTTTTTTTCGTATTTTATTCGTATTAATAATATGAGTAGGATAAGGGATAGAAAACGAGATAGAGAATTCAAAAAAATATGTAATATAAAATACTCTATCATAGTATCGCGGTCCTTGAACCTCAAATATTTTTTTAAAAAGAAATTATTTGATCAGAATACAAATTTATTTTTGTCTTATAATTTAAGTAAGTGTAGACGGCTTTGACACCAACAAAAGAAATTATACGTATATAATTTATAGGGCTTGATATGAGCAAATAACTACTCCCCACACTGAGGTAACAAAAGTTACAAGACGTTCTCTGATACGGAACCCACTGCTTTTATAAGTCACGTACGCACTTGGCCGCTTTGTTTTATTAACAGTGATGAATATGATAAACGTGATGGTCGGACTACACCCGACTAAACCTGTATCCACCGCGTATTAGTGACAGGTGCGTGTTTACACTTGACCCGAAAATATTATGCTTTACAACACCATCGAACCTCCATCGCTTATACAGGCAGTGTTTAACAGACTAACAGTACCTATATTATGACCGGTATACTCTTACATCTGAAATTCGGATATTCATCGATGGTGGTAGTGGCTTAAGACTCAGACTGCACGTCTGTCTCCAAAAAAACATGTAGTAGAAATGAATTGCCTTGGCGTCGTCTATACCAGCGACTGCAGTATTTTTTGATGATGTTAAACTTATTGTAGGTCTTTTTGTGGTGATTTTATTAGATATTTTGAACTGCAACACTTTCACCCACGTAATATTAACCTCTACCTCAGGGAACCATTGATTTTTTTGATTTGATTGATTTTTGGAATAAAAAGTATTTTTATATTTTAAACTATACTTGTTCTATATTTCAACCAAATCCGTAGGTATGTAATGTTCTAAGTTAACGATAAAGAGGTTGATGACTACTACATATGGTGTAATGGCTTCCATTCGTTTTGTTTACAGATTATGTACCACAAGATGTTACGGACGTACTTTCTAGCAGAGTTCTTCATCTAAGGCTAATTCACATGTCTGAGTTAGTCTGAAGTGGTAAAGATACTAAAATGTATTTATTTTTATTCGTAATCCGAACAATAGAGCAAATATGGCTTAATTGCAATATTTTGAATTTTTGAACAGGCTAATTAACTAAAGGTATTCACTAGTTATAAAACCCGGTTTATGTTAATAAAGACATAATTTTAATTCTGTATGTAAATATTAATAAATCAAATTACTGTTAGAAAGTTAATAATGAATATAAAGCGGTTGTTAGTTAAAATATTTTATAAAATATGCAAGTTTAAGAGAAATAAAAACACATGCAAGTTAACCATGTATTTATTTTAGGGGTAAGCATTATTTACAAGATGAATTTAGGTTAAAGTTCAGGTTAAGTTTTTAATAATAATTAATTACCTATACTTTAAAATATTTAAAAAAATTACCTATTCCTAGCCACTCCACTATTCGTACTAGGATACACTTTAAAAAATCTAATGCAGATCCGTCTGTAACACCAAAATAATTTCGGTAACGTTCTTTATGTCTATTACTATTATATTTATCAATATATAACTTATTTATTAAAGGTAAGGTTATTCGAAGTATATACAAACCAAAAAACCCAATAACATTTTCAGCTAATACTCGCAAATTAAACCCTATAACGCAAGAAGCCACATTTGCGTTCAATGCATAGCGAAATAAAATAGGACAAGTAAAAATGCATAAAGTACCTGCCGTCATAATTTATGTCCACAGTCCCCTCCTTCTTGTCTCTCAGCTTTCGTTAGCTAAGTCTAGGGTTTACGACTATTCGGTAAACATTGGGAAAATGTTATTCCCATGTCTTATTTGTCGATATACTAGCAGTTTTCTTGTTTGAACTCTTGGTATTTGCAAAAGGCATGAAAGAGAAGTAGTATATTTTAAAAAATATAACTACAATTTCCAATACACGAGCAATTAACCATTATCACACTTTTCTTATAAGCAAATTAAGGAATTTACCAAATTTTAAAAATTTCAGACATAGGTACTTCATGATTCTTAAGACTCATTTACCTGTTTACCTGCAAGTCGTACAATGGCTATTAGGTAATATTTTCCTGACTGCCGTGGAAAAGACTGAAATTCATAAAAATAGCCTCTCTGAACCTAAAGGTTCCATGTTTGTGGGTATGTTCTAAAGGTTCCTAGATCTGGTATCTGGCTAATGCAAAAGAGTTTATGACAAAAACTTACCATGTAGGAAGTTTTAATCTGTAGGATAAACATTTTAATAACCTGGGCTAAAACGTCTAAGTAGCAAAAATACACAAAAATAGCCTCACAGATCCTGTGAAAGATTTCATAGGTCTGTCTATGTATCTGTCAAAAACCCTATTACAAATTATTCCGTAAATGTCCACCTTACGGAGAGACACATCTTGCATAGTCGTCGTCAAGAGGCATCTACATTCGAGAGTTCTACGCTTTATGAACTATCTGCGATCGCAAATTCCAAATCTATATGAAGTAGAAAACTCACATAGAATATCCGGAATCTTTATGAATAAATGGACGCGAATGCTTCGCAATAGCACGCCCCAAGGCGCGCGCGCGGTCCGCAATTACCACCGTGGCCTCAGGGGCATTCCTCTGAATGTTGAGCGTAATTAGTTCAGTGTGCGATGAGCCTTTGTCTATCAGTTCAGTTCACCTTGCCGGCTTTTTACGTGTATCTTTTGACTGGCCGTTTTGCGTGCGCGACCTTAAGTAGAGGACGTGTCCCTTTTGGCACAAAAAGCGCTTAATAGTGATTCGTGATGCGTGATCCATTATAATGGCTTATAGATTTATTGGTGTGTTGTAACTTGTAACATCATTATAAGTCCCTGTTCCTCTTTGATTTTAGTAAAGCACAAATTGTGTTACAGACATATTTTTAGTGCAAAATTTATAAAACTAACTGCGCTGTTTTACTCGCGTGAATAAAAATATCGAAAAAAAGTTAGAATATAATTTACGGCCAATACGCATACCTAACGCATGCATATGCAGACATTCTCATACATAGCCGTTTAAGAAGACTTTGAACATAGCCATCACGACATGAATAATTTATTATACTTACCGTGCACATTTGTTTCTCTCGCGTAAAATCTGTCTAACTAAATATATTTTTTTTTCAGAATAAAAATTATTTTAATGTTATTCGAATTGTAATCTATATTTTACCGCCTTTCCTTCATAGCAATTTATTAGGTTTTGCGTAAAGAATGACAAACTTTCGTAATTTTATATAATTAATAATTATATTAAATTAGTTTTATAATTTTCTTTCTTTCTTTCGTAATTAATATAGTAGGAAGCTTGTTTTTATATTTTGAAGTACAAATAAGGATTATGTAATTTTAAATGTAGAATATCTGGTAATACATGTTTGCGTAGCGGTCCATCACACGAACGGAGAGGTGTAGGCAAACATTTGGAGAAGTTCGGAAGCCACCGATTTGTGTGTTTACCCGTCGGTTCGTAAGCGGCGAGCTCCTAGCGCGCGTTTAAAGGCTGTCACACACTATACGTGCGATAATATTTCTGTATCTGAGCGTACATCTGTCAATATCACTCCCTATCTTACTTAAGGAGCACCACACACTAAGCAGATTACAAGTATCTATATTTTACCGTAAATTATCTATAGGCAAAGAAATATGTTGAGGGCCAACTTTTTACAGATTAAAGATTAAGTAGATAAAATCGTATCGTATCGGCTTAGTGTGTGACAGCCTTAAATCGGAGGTTAAAACCGAGCGGGTCGATGAGGTGTAGTGTGAACAAGCCTGCATTTTAATAACTTGGTTACACATAATTAATTGTTTTAAGTGCTACTTAGTGAATTCCTATAGCATACGAGTACGTCGCTTAGTTTTAGCGGTTTTAAAAAACCGGTCAAGTGCGAGCCGGACCGTATTCCGTTCCGTATCAATGGCAGGTACGAGCATGAAAATTTATAAAAGTAGATTACACTACATTATGTGTTACATATAGAAATAAATTATTCAAGTATAAGTTAGTAGCTTTTTCTTTGATGTATGTACCTCTACATTAGTGATTTTAAAATTCAATCTATCACGGTTAAGGAGATACAGCCCTATGACAGAAATACGGACAGGCTCACTCATAGCCAGCGTTATAAACGTCAGGAGTTACTCGCTTTATGAGACATCATCTTGACTCCAAAGAGATTTCAAAAAACAACCAGGAATTAAACTTTAATTTATTAAAGTTTAATTGCTTCCAAACAAATAGCTTTCCTTTAAGCAATTAATAAATCAGAATTTCTAAGCATGAGAAGATGCAATTAGTTATGCAACTTTGAGTAATCTTCCGCCTTTTCCATGCTAAACGTACAAAGACGTAACTCGGAACTCCGGAAAATCGAATGATTAGCAACTATCGGTGTTCTTTACAATCTTGTACATTAAAAAATATTATGGATTTTATGAACGCATTTATTTTTTTATTTTTTATTTAAATGCACGTAATCAATATACAGAGTACATACTATAAGGATAACGTAGCAGCGCTACGTCAGCGTAGCAATGCTACGTTAACGTAGCATGTTGTTCAGTGTAACATGGGTCAAATAGAAAAAAAAATCGTCGATAATAAAAGTAAAAACTTTTTGCTATAATCATTTTTAAAGACTTTATCATTCCCGAAAGAATAAGTACTCTTTGGGGTCCTCTTTGTGTCCAGGGCCCCAGCATGTCGCAACACGCTGCTCACAGAACAGCGCTCGCTGTTTGTTCGCACCTTTACATAAACATGTCTGACGCAGCAAACACCGGCTGCACTGATCATTCAGAATAATATTTATTCTACAGACACGAACACGCTTTTAACACTAATCATTAATTCCCAGCCTTGACATAGAACTCGTTAATTGAATGTTCACTACAATTATGTCTGGATAATCTTAAACTGTCCATCTTAGACAGTTCAATATTTTTTTTAGATCTGTTCTGTTATTTTAACAAATAACGACGGACGGAAAATACTATTGAACACTTTGTACGCATATTTACTACTTTTTAACACTTTTATATAACACTAGCTTCCGACCGCGGCTACGCCCGTGTGGATTTCGGATTATAAAAAATCCCTATAAATTTTAACTTATTATGTTATTCTGATATGCAAGCTATATTACTGTAGAGTTTCATGAAAATCCGTTCAGCAGTTTTTGTGTGAAAGAGTAACAAACATTCTTACAAAGTTTCGCATTTATAATACTAGCTTCCGCCCGCGGCTTCGCCCGCGTGGATTTAGGACTTCAAAAATGGTGTTGTTATTATTATGCATAATCTAATATTATACTGAAATATATTATATATTAAATATATACGTATTGTTTGAAACAATAAACCGCTTTGAGAATTGAATTTGCAGCCGCGCATTTTAGGCGCTTTAGATATTCCGTTTAAGTCAATCTTATCGTGATGATAATAACTTTTAATCTATTTGTCCAAATTACTTAGTGTTAAAGACAAAGTTTATCTACATTCAATACGTAAAGTGACAGATGTATCAATTTTCATAAGAGTTTGATAAATATTCTAAAATGTGCATCGTTAAAAAATATCCAATTTAATTGAATGTTTGTTTCACTATTTTGGTCATAATGACTTACACATAAAAGATTTCACATTATAATTAGAACTATTTAAGATAAATAATCCTACAGTAATTATCTTTGTGTAACTCCAACGATTAGGGCAGCGCAAGCCAATATTGCTCTCAGGGGGCTGATTTTTTTCCGACTTACTTGACAGTTATCGTTATATTATAACCAAATTATAAAAAATCCCTATAAGTTTTAACTTATTATGTTATTCTGATATGAAAGCTATATTACTGTAAAGTTTCATGAAAATCCGTTCTGCAGTTTTTGTGTGAAAGATTAACAAACATTCTTACAAACTTTCACATTTATAATATTAGTAGGTTATTTGATATATTTATTCTAATCAATATAGTACGTTGGACTTGTGTATTATCATCAGTAGACAAAACAACGTCCGTCGCTGGACATATGCGTCCCCTAAAGGCTTCACAAATCGCTGCCATAAGGCACTAATGAAGCATGCCTGAAATTCTCTCATAACGTTTAAACAAATGACAAAACTTTAAAATGTCCCATGGGAATGTAAGTCTCGTAATGTCCCCTTTAGAAAGTATTATATAACTTCATGCAATAAACAATATGGATTAAATGAACAATGAACCGGTGGTAGGTAGTTATATTTATTGACGTTCAAAAAGTGATTTGTACAATTCTATTTTGAATAAAAACATATTCATTTAATTTAGACTCGAAATAAGTAATCTATTTGAAAAACAAATGAAAAATGGTTTGAAAAATTCAGTTAGGTATGGACTCAACTCAATAACTGAATCTGTAAAGCTAGGTGTTTTGCTTGTTAATATAGCCAACTCTATAGTTTATCGATACCTAAGTGTTATAACAACGTAAGGAATTCGGTAGCTCTGTTAAACGAAATACCATGAGTAGCTTTGTCAATTAATTCCACCGATACAAAGTAACTTATGAACTTTTACAAAATATTTTAGTGGCAAATTACTAAATAAAATTAACTTAAGGCCAAGAATTTCTAAAGTAGGTTGAATTTTTATGAGGGCAGATAATACATTTCATGTGCCATAAAAAAATATCTGTAAAAAATACATATGGAAATTAATTATTTTTAAGGTTAAAAATCACAAAAAAAAATTGAAATCCTTCTGTGATCTTAGGATATTAAGATCCTTCTTGGTTATTTTCTTAAATAATTCATAAGTACAGACAGAGTTAGTTTTATTGTCTTAGTTGATCACTTTATTGGCCCATGGAAGTGGGAGGAGAAAGGAGGGCAGCGCATCCGTATAGCCTCTATGCGGATGTCTCTGGGCGGCGGTAGTCATGAAAATGGCTTCATGGCATAAAAAAATGTAATCTACATGCTTATTGCATTCCATATACCAGGTCAAGGAAGTAAAAAGTCTTTTTTTTTAATTCCATACAGCCAGTAGCCGGTGCAACAGAGACTAGTTGGCAATCATTGTGACTGGCTATTTTCCATACGCTACCCATTTTATTTAATAACCACCGTAGACACGGCTCGGTAACTGTAAGATGGCATTCCTTCACGAATCTCAAACGACACCAGTCGCCAGGTACCGTCAGCAATAGCTATCTAATACTTGTTTATTTTAATGAATTTATATGGCAATATTTTTAGACTGACACTCTAGTTCGAAGTGAGTTTCGACTTTCTTTGGATGGACTGAAATGGATTCCTTCTCAGAAGGAAAACTCCTGATAGTGGTGAAAAATGAAAATCAAGATATTAGTAATACTAAATATTCAAAATAGTAAATTGCTGTCGAAATTACATAGCCTATTAGGTTAGATGGGAAGTCCAGTATAGGTTATTAGAGACGTACAAAGTTACCTATTTATAAATTAACATGACTAGAGTTCTTCTTTTAAGCTGATTGTCTGTAACATACCCATAGTCATGCGCAGTTACTATGCAATGCACAGATTAAATATTGCATAAAGAAAAACTAGTGGTTTTCTTCACGTTAAAACTGTATTCGCCGCCATACTTACAGGTATGAGCTACCATAAATTCTGCTAAAAGCCTCATCAAATACTTTTAGCCATCAGCATGTGAGCACAGCACCGAGATACTGTACTGTAGCCAATAGAAGGGCCAGGTACCCAAGGTTATCGTAGGCACCCAAGGGGTTTCGTATAATACAGCCAATTATAGCCACTAAAACAGTTGACTTCAAACCTAAACTGTATTAAATTGATATGTGCGCAAAATCGTAGCTCTGCGAAATACAACATAAAACCTATTTAGGTAGAGATACAAAGTCAATTTGTAATTCGGGCACACAACGTTTGTTACTATATCGAATTTGAATACGTCCGAGCGCCTACGAAGCTCGGCTTAGCTAACAGTATAGGTGTATTTATGTAGTTGCGCGGGCTGGTTTATAAATAGCTGGCGGCAGGCAGGTGCAGCGCGGCAGACTATCGGACGCCGCGCTTCCGCGAATCTGTTCCAGCGAGCAGCGGCAGAGCCTCATAAGGTATAACCGGGTTTGTTCCAACAAATTGCATTGATTACCTTGGCAGATAGTTACAACGAGCGTCTGTTGAGCAATGGACGTAAATGAAGCATTTATATCGATGTACATTTAAAATTCTCGTGTCACAATGTTAGTTACCAAACTCCTCCAAAACGGTACGACCGATTCCCATGAATTTTGGTGTGCATCTGAGAAGCGGCCAACATCTATTTCTCTTACTTAAAACTTACGCAGGTGAAACCGTGGAGCGCAGCTAGTATACATCGATGAAATATATAACTAGAATCTATTACATTATTTATGTAGGAAGTTAGTGTAGCGCCTTGGCGCAACTTTTTGTTGCGATATATAATAGGCTAGTCTGATAAGCAATTTCGTGTTTGTATTTCGTCTATTATACAATGCACTGTTTCGTAACTGCCTAATTGGACCTCCAAGCCTTGTCAGATGGAATAAGAAAAACACGTGGACATTACTCAGATAATTGTGACTCTGTCACTGATAGGGTTTTCAACTTCGTTCGTCTTAGTTACAATTTGTATTATTATAATATTTAGTATTATGTTTCTTATATGTAGGTAAATATTTCCAATAATTAAATATTTTATAGCTATATTATCCTACATATTTTATAGGACACACCTATTAAGAATTAAGACGTAAATGTTCACTAAACAAATTGTGAGTCGTCTTGACAACCTCACCGAAACTATAAATTCGGACAATGCACACATTCAGCTACTACCAGCCAGAACGCTACCTTTAGTGTAGGTACCAATCCTAATACGATTCGCGATTTGCCGAGCTCAAACAATACTGCCGTACCGGTTAGATATATGGATCATTCTATCTATTAAAAAACTCCATCAAAATCCGTTGCGTAATTTTAAAGATCAAAGCATACAGACACACAGACAGTGGATAGCTGCTTTGTTTTATACTATCTAATGATAACTACGTACTATATTAAGCACAAGAAGAAAATTCCCAAAAAAACTCTCTATTGTCCTTGTCACAGGATTGTCTTAACCAACTAGTTATCCAACCACCTGCTTTTACTTTCGAATTCTCTCCAACCATTTCTTTACATCTATGTTTAAACTCTACTGATTTATGATAATTGGTTATTGCCTTGATTTCCTCATCATCTTCCTTATTTGCTATTATGGCTACAAGATTAGATATACTATCCCTCCTCTGTTATAAACTTGATTACTGAAGGTTGTGTCTATCCTGTAGAGCCTGCATAGAGACATTTACGTGTTGCTTCCATACAGCTTTACACTTGGCTCGTCTGTCGGCACTGTCCATCCCCAGTCCCATTACACTTATTTTGGGTACAGTAGGCACGGATCCATAAGATACCACACCAAGTTGCATAACAACAACTGCAGACCACGGATTCTCACGCGTAACAGTTTCCTGGTAATCCTATTATATTACACTATAAATTTATACAATAAAAGCTAAATCAACATATTTTCGCTTACTATAAATTAATGAATGAATTCAAAATTCCGAGAAACGAACATAAATTTCCTTGTATCAATGAGCACAAATGAACATAAATAACATTTCCTCTTGTAACGCATGACTTTGGTCATCACGCGTATTTATCATGCACAGGACATGGCTGACCGCAGCACGGGACCCTCGCCCGCTGCGCTACGGAATGCACAGTCCCGCATTAGGTCGCGCTATCCGATTACTGCCTTCGCTATCGATTCCCTTTACCTGACTGTGCCAGATAATGAGGTTTTTCGATCGTATGTGGAGATTTGTGTGTTCCCTGCTACAAGCCACAACGGCTTGACGGGATTTAACGCATGAGATGTTGCTAGATTTGTCTTTATAATGCAAGTGATAATGGGTAATAAAACATTTTTTAAGTACAAACAAAATTTTGCGGGTGGCTTTTCTTATTCGATTTTATTATCAGAAAGTTTATATTGATAGGTATATTTTCAAGCAAATTCATAGAAAAGAGTTATCAACTCGTAGATGCGTTAGATGCTATTTGAGCTACGAAATATTCTATTGTGTTGAACAATATGACTAGGTAAAAATATTTGAGAAGGTAATTATGTCATGGTCCTTGACTATGATTTTTCCTGCGGCGACTTCCTAAGCGATACATAAATATAAAGTGTTTTCTTCATTTTTGTAATCTTCTTTAGAAGCAATCTAACCAATCTACGTAACATTTATTACAGAGATAAAGAAGATCATGATATGCATCGCGTATGATGGATCTTCCTTGCCTGAATGATTGTAGATAGGGACAAACGTACCACCAAGCTACATTATAAATATGTCGACTTATACATTCAATATGTCATCTATGTTATTACAAATACCATAAGTATATGAAATATGTATAAACATGGAAAATTCTGAAATACGAAACATACAATTTGGTAAACATAGTTACTAACGTTTTCCTTATTTCAAATAGATAAGGAAAATTAGAAGTTTTGACAAATTAGGAGTCGGAATAAAAACAATGACGTAATTATTATACTTAGATACCTATAAGAAAAATATACGAACGCGAACGAAGTCACTGGCATCTGCTAGTAGTATATAATATATTTGTACAGAATTCCCCTGGTTTAATATCTTTCTCTCTTCTCTTCTCGATCTTTTTAGACCTGAGTCCTTCAGCAAAGTCCCGATCGCGCCTTGGCTGTATGTATATGTACTTCGCATTAACTCTATGGTATAATTTCTAGATACAAATCTATAAGTTCTACTAATATTATAAATGAGAGACTATGAATGTATATATTTTCTTTCACGGTTCTTTAATGTTCGGTAAGAGGTAGTGCCACACTGCATGCTTGCATGCAGCCAAGCTGGGCTAGCACGACCCGAGAGGTACCTTTCGCTTACACGAGATTGGCGTAAAGTGGCGGTTGTGCTGTTTAGTTCGATGTGAAAGTACCTGGTGACCGCTGTAGGTGGAAGGAGAGAGAAGGGCAGCGCAACTGTTTGGCGTCTATGCGGATGTCTATGGGCGTCGGTAGTCATGAAAATGGCTCCGACTACTCGTTTGCTCTCCTATACCAAAAAAAAACGCTCAGCACTCTTGATCGGGTTGGGCTAAAATTTAGCACATAGACTACGCTACATGTGAAATTTGCAATAACTTAAAAATACATTATTGTGTAAGTGCGACATTGAATCTTTGTTCGGCTCTACATTTTGATCTCTACATTTCAATATTCTTTATTTTTTATGTTATCTGTATCTTTATAGTTATTTTGGTTATTCCACTACGATTTCCTAACGCTGCTACTCCTGTGTAGAGTCACAGTGGCCATCTCTTGTGGCCCTTTGATAAAATCATAGTAGGCAGGTAGTTAAAACTTTCTTGGTACCCTAAACAAGTTTAATCAAAATAAAATAGTAGTAGGAAGTTAGTTCCAGTTTACCTTCACAATTAAAACAAAGGCAGTATAGCAACACCTTATATGTACCTACAGTCGGAAGAAAAATATGGAACATTGATGTGTTTATTCCAGACAAAAATTAGACAACACACCGAGTGTATACAGGCGTTAGTAGTTATCTGCTCATTATTGCTACATTATTTTGCTATACCTAGAAAGTGCAACCAGGTGGTAAAGTGACAAGATATTAATTACTCTTTTATGTAACACAAAAATTAAAACACTAATAATAATATTATTAATCTATATATTATTAATACGTGATGCAAAAACTTTAGGAGAAGTATGAAATTTGGCACACTTGACACGAAAGTTTAAATGTAAGAGAAGTGCAGAACGCTAATATATTTTAATAATAATATTTATAAGGTACTTTAATTTAATAAATAAAACTTTACACACACTACTATGCATTTGACAGTTGACACATTGATATATAAGATATGCGTAATTATTGACGAAGTTCTATGTGTATTTTGCAAGTGTTGAAAATTCTACTAAATTCTAATTGTTTACTGTAGTTACAATTTCATAACATGTCATATGATATTTAGTTTTTAATTACAAAAAAGTTTCACTTAGATGGAATATCAATCGACGCGGGTCGATCGATTCCATAATTATAAATTACATAGGTCATCATTCACTTGCCGTGTTGGTATATTACTAATACCTCCAGGTCGGCGAAAGTCAGGATATAGCGTTTTCTAACTAGTTGAGTATGACCTGAGCAAGTATAGTCGGACGAAGTCGCGATCAAAGTCGTAAGCTAGTTCTGCGTCCTCACATTTATAGTGATGCCTCTTCAATATATTAACTGAAGCTCTCGCCTTAGTATTTTGTGTGTGTAACACTTGCTCGTAATACTTTTCTTTTAGTTTAAATGTATAGTCGGAGGCATTTTCATGACTACCAATGCCCATAGACATCCGCATAGAAATTATACAGATGCATTACCCTCCTCCTCATGGCCCGCAGACTCCTTACACATCACACGGAGCGCGACAGCAGCTACCACTTTGTGCTGGTATCGTGCAAGCGAGAGGTACCTCCCCGGTCATGCCAGCCCAATTGCACGCACGTGGCACGCACGTGGCACTACCTCTTCTTCTCGTGGATAGCAGTAACTTAGTAAGAATATTCTCAGGTCGTGTCAAACTGCCGTCTCATCTGAATAAGGGAATAGTGAGTGTACTTGTGACTGCGGCCTGCGCACACAATTGTGGACTATAGAATGCTGTGTCTTTCCTCGGTGAAAGTAATATGACTAACAAGAATTACTTTGTTGGCGAAAAGACATTTACGTGCTAAAGTTGTGTTTTGGTAAATTAAATGAGAAAGGAAAAGGTTTTTTTATATGCTAGTTGAGATGTTAGAGCGCAGACAGTGAGGGCACGGGGTCAGAGCAAAGCATTATTAAGTTTTCAATTTCAAATAACAATCTGAAACGAAAAGGGCGGTGTTATGACCTCGTGCCTCGGATATCGTAGCTGTCATTGTGTCTGGTCATGGCTGACTGTCGGTCCGTCCTACTGGAGTTGGAGAATGAGTAAATAGGGCACAATAATGGGTCTGCGCACACTTTGAGCAATAAAATGTTAGTTAGCTATATGGCGGACGTAGCCGAATTTCGGCTAGGACGACATTTTTTTTACTGCAGTTCTCACCAAAGCGAGTCATGCGAAGATGTTTCAATTTTAATATTTATAAAATAAAGTTCATTTTGCCAGTTCTAACTATTACTAGGTTTTGCTATTAGAGTTATAAGCAGTAATAGACAATCAAAACGATATTCAATTCTGCAATCAACATGCATACCTTTTAAGATTTTGTAGATAACAGATTCACCTTTTTGCTATACTTCAACTCTCCTCACATCCCCGTTGTTTTTCATAACATGTGTCTATACAAGGCACGTTAATTACGTATCAGCATTTAATCTCCAAAGTCTTGTTCTTCAGAAAAAGATCTTGACAGAAGGACAGACGGGTAACAAAGAGATCCTATTTGTATAATTATATATTAATTAAATACAGTATTCCCTTCAGAAGTACCAAAACATAAAAACTTGGTCTGTACTTTGGGGAATCCTTAAACCCATATACATTAGCAAAACCTTACTTTAACTGATCTGTTGCCTTTTCTCACTCAATTGTTTTTTTTTTCATTTTTTTTAATATACAAAATTATATCTTACACTTACTTCTACATTTACTTACACTTTAAGTTTAAAGTTGAGACCTTCTTATAAGCTCTAATGCCGTAGCAGCATATGTATCTAACAGAAAAGTGCATACAATTAAAATATATAAAGAAAAGTATATTTCAGATTTATAATCCATGTATAGATAGAACGTAAGTGTGTTACTTACAGTTTTTATGCTAGTGTTGTGTAGTGCTAGATGGAGCAGTCATACCTGGCAGCAATTGTTTTTAAAAAATAAATCCGTAAAACTCACAAAAAAATGTAAAATAAATTATTTAACACATAATAAATAATTGAGAAAATTTCCAACTATTAATTTTCAAATGGCAACATTTATCGCGGTTACACATCGGAAACGAGATATTGATGCACCGTAACGCCATTGTAAGGGTATTGGACCTAGCAGCAGGAAAACAGAGGCAGATACAAATGGAATCCCGATCGCTAACGTTGTTTTATCCGGTGGCCGGTGGCATGCAACCGCACACGATTATCAAGTCTTTTTATAGTGGGTACTCGCGAGGGAGCAAAATAAAACACAGAGTGCATTTTGAAATTTCTGTATGCTCTAAATGGAGGTATATTCAATTTTGAAGGTTATACTTGAGTCTGTAGTAAATTGATTGTAGACGTTACCCAAATGTAAGTAAGTAATATAACTCAGTATGTGCTGTCGTGATCATTTCATTCTTACAGCTATTTATCTTCAGGTATTATGTGCAGCAAATATTACAATTAATTAATTAATTAGATACATATAAACACTCTTTAAGGCAAAATATAAGGCATTTTATGACGTGCCTTGCGCATTGATTTAATTCATCAATCATAACATTAAATTATAAAACATCTAGTAAAATTATTTATTTAAGTTTTGTGTTTAAAATACAACACACTTTATTAGGTTAAATATCAAAGTGCATCAGACGAATGCCTGTAGTGACCAGTCAATAATAAATTTTCGCGTTTTGTATTAAATATTCTATATTTTTTTACTTTTTACCTCGTTTTCTCACTTCTAGCGACCCGCGCAAAGTAACAAAAGTTGAATAATATATTATCTTCTTTTTGTTACGGCCATTTATTATAGAATCTATACTATTTAATATTATGAATGCTATAGCAGCCTCTCTGTCCTTTACTCTGTTGTTTTTTTTTATTTTCGCTATGTAGTATAATATAGAGTGATCTTTAGGGTCTTCTATGATTATTATCAATATATTATGAACTAATTATTATTATCAACGATCTATAAGAGAAGCTTACTTCAGGTCATTCCCAGTCTTCTCCATTCTCGTTCTAATTGATCTTAAAATAAAAGGTATATCTTAGCAGATGAGCCGTGACTATTTTCTGCACTTCTACTTCGACTAATAGATAGAAAAGCATCTTTAAAACAGACTAATCTCGCCGTCGAATCTCATCAATAAATCCACAAATGTCTATTTGTGAATATATTATTAGCTTAAAATAGAAAAAAATAACCTGTTTTTTATAAAACTTAAATTAAAATGTTTATTAAACGAAACGATAAAAATGAATGACTAGTGACATCTATATCTCGATTATTGATTTTTGATAACATGTAGGCATCTACCTAACAAAACACAGAGTAAATAAATAACCGTAGCAACGAGAGTTTTTTTTGGTAACCCAGGGGAATACCTTTACGTAGGTACGCTACCCAGGAGCCCGAGTGGCTCAGCCAAGCACAGTGATGCTCGGCTATTGCCCTTACCGACTAAACCTGCGGGTGCCTTCAGCCGCTATAACTGGAGGGTCCCGGATCCCCTCAAGCTTGACCGGTATAGGTAGCTGTCCGGTATACCCTTGAGAATCACAGGGGCAAGCCCCCCTTCCCCGCACTACGACAAGGTGGCAGCATCTTCGGGGTGGTTGCTACGAGACCTAGCCGTATCAAGTCAGTTTATTTTTTTATATTTTACATTATTATTTTTTTTACGTTGTTTCGCATAAAAATAAATATAAACAAAATTTTTAGTGTAAGTGAAATTGATTTCACCAATTATAAATTCAGAAAATTCAGTAAGAAAGAACTCTGTGGCAATAGATTTAAGCTTTTTTACATCTACGTCTGTCTATCTATGTCCACGTTTTCTACAAATTTGATTACATAGTTTGATAATAATACATTATTTACAACGTATAATTTACGACACAAGTGATCTCACAATGTTTACTTAAATAAATACTCCAACATGTATTTAAACAAGCCAACAAAAGAACTGTACAGTACAGCTGTACTTGACACAAGTAAACAGTGAGATTTTGTAGTGGCAATGAAAAGTGTGTGCGACGGGTGTACGTGGAAGAAATTCCTGATGTTGTATACGTGGCACGCATGTATAATCTGTATTTTGTACGGGCTGTAAATTCCGATATGAAATGTCTGGTAAATACGTTTTGTATGATAGGCGGTAGACGAGAGGGCGCCTCGACGACGCCGCGCTGCCTGCCGCCTCACCTTACACATACGGCCATGTACGTCGGGTAGTTGACGTCTAGAACAATAAACACGTTTAACAAACATTTACATTTATTATTCAATGAAGTATATGTTTACAAACAAGAGCCACACATGTTGTTCTCTATATTTTATCGAGTCGATTATTATATCGATATTGTTATATCGATATTTTATTGCAGCCACGCGGTGGCATTAATTTATGTGCCAATATCAGAAGCCCTCTGACCTCTTCCAGTTAACTTACTACGTCAGCTCGGCCAGTAAATAATATTTATTTGTTTTTCATTCATATGACAAAAATACAAGATGACATTAAATTTTTAGGAACTACAATTTTTTTTGGGTACTACCTAAGATCCGCGGTTTCACCCGTAATACATGTTTAAATTTCAGCCTAAACATAGGCGGATATTACAACAGATTATCTAGTCTTGCATCATAATTAATCCGTTTAGATATTTCCGTGATGCGCGGTGAAATAAACAAATATATATAAATTCTAAAATCCATTCGAACGTGTTCCATCGTTTTCCCAGTTAATATTTTTGAATATCATCCATGTACAGAACTACAGACCCTTTATTAAATTGAACATTTTCAATAGACAATATAATAGACAATCGTAGTCAACAGATGCGAAGCTGTGCGCATTTAACATATCATATTGCATAAATAATAGTAATTTATTAGTTGGAAATGAATATTAATTGGACATCGAGAAGAGGCCGGTCGTCCTCGGCGACGCTGTGTCTCAGTTACCGCACACGACCCACCTGTGGACACTAGCACTTGCGTCATTTACAAGTTACAACTTTAAAATAATAAAACTGGTTTCGATTGTGATCTATCCGAAGGATCCACGATTAATGTTACGAGCTCGCACCTGGCAGACCCCGTGCTGGTTAGACACCCGATACCTTCTCAATGTCGATTCCAAATTCACGAATAACAATTCGCACTGTGATCCGAGTGATATATGCTTAACATTTACAACTAATGGTACGCACGTACGTTTTTATTTCAATCTAAATACAATAATTTGTCAGATCTTTATGAAAATATACGAATAGTCGTCATATACGTGTATAATATGCGTCTCGCGATTCTTTTATGGGTTCAATAAATCATAATCTTTTTTTTGTAAGTACATATTTTTTGTCTTCATCGGTTTTTATTAGATATTTTTCTACCTATTTTTTAAAATGTTTCCTTTTTGCTATTGACATATTATACTTAAAGACATTACTATTTACAACTCAATTATTCATCAAATTAACGAAAGTATCTACGGGAATAAAAACAGCTCGACAATCTGTAAGCTCGAAGATCGCATGTCCAACTTTTTTGGCTCCAATCTCAAGAGTTCTTCGTAAAATCTATTAATAACAATGTAGCTTTTGATACAATATAAAACCTAACTTGTCTTTCCGTACACGTACATATAAAGATACGTGTTTTTTTAAACAAAGACCCGGGTGCAACGACCTGCCCTTATTTGGTGGAGTGAGTTAAGCGACACATGAGGCTTGCACAGTAGTATCAACAAGGGATAGGTGCTTTTACGACCGACTTGTCGCTAATTTTCTGATCTAAACTTTTGAACTAGTCTTCAATAAGATAAACTATAATGGTAACATCTGTTAAATATCATATCCATGAATATGATATTTATCATTACGGATTCTATAATAAACTATGATGAAACTAAATGAATGAATTTAAGGAATTTCCGAGAATGTTATAAGATAGGCTGTGTGTATTGTATGCAAGTGGGATTCAAAATTCTATTGCTGTTCGCTACATTCAATATTCGATTTTAGCCACTGTGGCGAACTACTTTTAGCTAATGTTATTACAAATTAATATATTAAGACTTATATTGTTCAAAATTAAAAAGTTGTCAACAAAACTATTTTCTGGCATTAGATTGATTGCCAGTAAATATTTGAACGATCTAACCAACTGATCCAGAATCACGACTCGCGTTGCAGTTGGTCATTGGAATATTGACAAATTTTACTTGAAACTGTACTTAATAATCATAAGTAAAATACCATCAAAATCAGGAAAATCGAACACGGTGGATAAAACGAGCATTTCTGGAAAAAATATCGAAACCTAATTTGAATGGTCTATTATAAGAGTTGACGTGAGCGCAGGTGTAGCGGCCGGCGGACAGCGGACGGCGGTAACCAGTTCGATCTCAATATTACGTTACACTAGGTTTCACGTTAGGAAATTTATACGCCGTCTCATATGACTCTGATAATTATTAGTTTTATCAACGCGATAAATTTATATAACTATTAATTGCTTCTGAGAATAAAGTGCAAAACAAAGTGATTCATCCGCGTATGGCTCGCTTTGCTTCATACTCTGGACTAATAGTGTAGGAGCCTGGTGTTGGTGGATATTCATAATTTAATTAGAAGCTGAAAGTTTTTCACCACTCGATACGTAGGTGTATTGTTCTTATTACAAGCCTTATACTGCCTCTCAACTTCTATAGTGCTCATTTCAAATATCTTGCTGTAGAAAAAAATCATTTAATTCGTAGTCATACCTACACTGTAACGATACAACTTTTCTTACGATTAAGTAATACAGATAATTCAAAATATTTGTTTTACACAAAAGCTTTACTTTATGGGTTACTTTGAGAAACTGTAAATATATACATAGAGCACATACCTCTACGTATGAAAGTTGGATAGTTGAAACGTTGAGAAGACAAGCATATAGGTTTCGATAAAACCACGATGAACTAACAAAAGCCTTTAATAAAGTTCAGTTCATCATTCCTTTCATCTTCCGAAATTACTGACTGTTGTTTGCTTGCCCCAGTTGTAGCTAAGTGCTATATTTTATATTAAAAAGAAATCTTTATTGAATGTATATAATGTATTAATTGCAGTTTGCAACAACCCTCTTCCTGGTACACCTACAGGTGCACCTAAGGACTATGCATTTATAAAAGAACACCTGGCAGCCACCGGCTCCTGATCTATAAATACTCGCACGTTGATTAAATGAAGTGACATTTCATTTTAATTCGCCGACATAAATCTGTGATATTACGAGTAGCTGCAGGTGCCGCCGCGCGCGGCCAAAGGTCCCTTATCTGCATTCGCGAAACGACATAATGTCTGCCATGGCTCTGGTCGTAATCGTAAATAAAAACGACACATGCATCATATATGGAAATTTCATACGATTTTTGTGAATAAGGTTATATTTAAAATGAATTATTGCAGGTGCTAAGGTGGTTTAGAAAATACGCATTAAATAACGTTGCACTCTTAGCTTTTCCATCTTTTTACAGGTTAACTATTTTTGTTTGTTTATTTAATAATTCGTGTACACAAAATGAAATGAACATTAGAAATAATTAAATATATTTATAAGTTCGTAAGATTATTTGGTGCTATAATATAGAGAACATAAAAAAAGGAATGCAAATATTATGCATTGGGTAATTGCACTCTCATACCCAGTATATACAACTAATAAATCTAAGTAAAGTACACAAAAGTTAGTTTTCAGAGATGTCCTCTACAAAATTCGTTCATAGAGTATTCGACATTTTTTTTTAAATTAGATCCTAATTTCCTCAAAAGTGAAAAATTGTAATAACGAAGTATGCTGGGAGTATTTTAATAAGATTTCAAGTAATATAATATTTGGCTTCAACTCCCAGTCTACTTGTGTTTAAAAAACAATTTTTCTTTTTCCTTTTTTTATGTTGTTGTTTTATTTAGACTATATTATGTTTGTTTTTGTTTTTTGTAAAAAGTTTAACTAGCCCAAATAAATAAATTCTTATTCTGGGACCTAAGCGTATCTTAGAACTTAAGATAGGATTTTAACATTCCTAGTGTACGAAGCCGCGCCAAAAGCCAGTATTAAAGTAAATTGAAATAAATTAACATAATTTGCGACATGCACCTCCATGTAAATGGAAATATTTAGCAGTCTAAACACTAGAAGGATATTTCCTTATACATACAATGAGGACCGAACACCTGTGCCGGTCAGACCACTCGATATATCTCCAGTCGCCACGTATACAAGGTGCTTCTTACTTTGTGCAAATTCGAGACACGTAAAGCGTATTGACATAAAATAAAACTTAAATAACCTATTATTTTGTTAGATTAGCTAATGTAGACTTAGGTGTGTTAGGCCCCCCCGCCTTTCCCCCCAAAGATGCTGCCACTTTGTCGTGGTGGGAGGCTTACATATTTCTGTGATCCCCAAGGCTATGTTGGACAGGACTACCCATACTGAATAGGCTTGGCGGAGAGGTCAAATTAAGAGCAGCTCAGCTGATTGG
>LUGF01041234.1:788407-798875 GCA_001625245.1 Calycopis cecrops | reverse complement strand
AAAAAAAAAAAAAAAGTCGGTAACATACATTTATAACTTACAACCCAACTGCTTAAAATACTTACATTTTGTTGGCGGTACCAATTGTCATTCTTATTATCAAGACCAGCGCCGGATGCCGGGCGCGACATAGGGGGCTCTAGTCCCGGGCCCCGTAAGGCTTGAGGGCCTTACGATCATTTTTGTACCCCTAAAAAGGTCCTCTTTTCAACTTCAAGGCCTCGAATCCCCTGGCCCGCCAGAGCCTAATCCGGCTCTAATCAAAACGAATCTATATACCTCATGGGTACATATCGTATACGTTAAAATTCGTCAAATATACGCCTAAGCTTGAAAATCATTACCCCTATTCAGTCGATTAAAAAGATAAAAGATTTCTACGCCTCTGTTATTATTAGTATCATTATAATTAAAGCGTGTATCACAACTCTACCTACTTGCACAGATGATTGACATTCACGCAACTGTTACTAATAATACACTGCTGATAGTGCGTGCACTTGTGAACAATGTTTTATGACCTTATTACTGTTTGTAATGTATTATTAAATAATATATTACGGGGACTATATAAATTGTATATTTGGTTAATTTCGGTAAATCGATAAGATGACGAAAGAATTAACTTGTTTTTTCAGACCTGAATTTATGTTGTGAAACCGAAAAGAAACCCAATAGAGATTCTGATTGCTATGTGTGCTGGTAGGACGACTAAACCTGGAGAGAATTAATAATCTTTAGATATTGATATAGGTATATTTAAAAACTTGGTACTAAATACTTAATATAGAATAGCTGCTATTAGGATTATTGAGATCTTAAAAAATGGAGTCTGAATTAGTAATATTGGTATCTTTCTAGGTTCATATGTAGTAGGTATCTAAAGGTGAATGCGCCCTTTACATAAGTATGTGCCCTGTCAATATTACTGATGAACGAATGATTGATGTATTATATTTCAGTAAATAAATAGTAAAATATCTTAAAGTTTTCGTGAGAAAACCCGAAAGTTCCGTCGGCCTACTATATACTGGAACCAGTGCCTACCGTAGGTACCTATTGTGTATTTTATCTGCACCAAAGGCTCATCGATATAAAGTTTCTAAAAATAAAAAAGTAGCGTTAATTGACAAGATTTATTACGAATCTTACGAGGAACGTGCCCTGAACGTGGCAAAGGGGGTAATTAATAAAAAATATGTAACACAATAATAATTTCAGTTTATGTGACACAATGATAGCGAGTGATGCGTATAATTATCACGACTGCTATAAATAATACGCACAGTAAGTCGTGTAGTATGTCCTGGCTATTTACAGAACTACTCTTGCTCTTTTATGTCAAAAATAACTGGATAAATTACAAAAAACCATACACCATGAGATAAAAACTGATGTTCTTAAAACTGCTGTACCGATTTTTGCCAACTGCAGTCAATATCCACATTAATACACTGTTGGCGTATAATCAAATTATAAATAAACAAATGAATATTAAAATATATTTCCATTGTGTAGTGCCCGTAACACGTAAACCGATTCTTTACGGTACTTACCATGGGGCTTAACTAACGTAGTGTGTAAAAGTCCACAGATATTATTATTATTAATAGTGGACCCGCAAAGATAGATATTCGATCTAAGTAAGTGTAATTAAAAACTAAATATAATTTAACATGACATTGTAACTAAGGTAAACAGTTTATGTAGAATTTTCAACATTTGCAAAAGACAGAAACTTCATCAATAATTACGTGTATCATATATATGAATGTGTCAAATGCATGGTAGTGTGTGTAAGTTTTATTTATTATATTAAAGTACTTTATGAACAATATTATTAAAATATATTAGCCTTCTGCACTTCTCTTACATGTAAACTATAAGTGTGCCAAATTTCATACTCCTCCGTCCGCGCAATTTTCGTAAAATTGTTCCTAAAGTTTTTGCTTCACGTATTTATATATAGGTAGATAATGTACCTATAGACATTATGTCAAAATTCTATCCCCATAAGCCAAATCCAACGATAGATAGAATATCGAAACCGGCCATAGTGCATAGGTAGGTACGGTTATTGTAATAAACCGAATAACAATATCGCACGACCAGTTTACGTCACAGTTTAGCATTTATAATACCTTATTCAATCAGAACCGGATTTTAAACGTTTTTGTCAAATGTCACTATTAATAATAATTTTTACTTTTTGCTTTTATTATAAATCCTCAGGTGTGCCAAGAACTAGACAACGCCTACTGCAAGTATTATCTGGCTGGATATTGTCTGTTATAGTGTTAACTATAGTGTAGGGTGGTATGGTAATTTTTTCATGCAATATTATACTTATGACCTTTCAGTTTACACAATAAATAATTATATTAATAAACATGGACATGTCTTGCAGGAAATCTCTTACTGCCTCAGTACTAAAAGAAAACTAACACCATGAAAGTTTTTTTTTTTACATTTTTACATTCATGAACTTCAAAATTCAAATTTAAGTTGTAATATTTTTTTTTGTGATAGTAGAGAGACTCTTCAGCTTTTTCGTGAAATATGGAGCCTTAAAAGCTAAAGTACTTCACATGAAAATGTATAGCACTTGGGTACTTTCTAATTTCTAACTCTTTTAATTTTATCCCAGAAATATTTATTAAATTGGCCGCTATGGTAAGAGTCATGTTTCAAGCCTGAACCCTGAAGATGGTTTTAAATTCTTTTATTTTAAACTTGATATTTAACGATTTTTAACTTTATAATAACATTTATTGTTATTATAAAGTTAAAAGCAGATAAAGCAAAGATGTCTTAAATCACGGGTGGAGTCCACCAGTGACAATTGTTGCTGTAAGCTTCTGAAACGGGCTTTTATAACAATTTATTTAATAACACGCGATAAAAACCGTTGAAGTAGTTTAAAATTCTAAATACAATATAAATATAAAAAGGCAAAAATAAGGTTATTAATATGCCTATAAAGAATTTAAGTACTAATGATGACAAAGACGGCCATCTTTCGCATAAGACTACCTCAAAGGGTTCAAATAATTGGGGTACCGATCGATCATTAGAATTTATTTGTTTTTGACGGTGACACGGCCAGTGCGGGCACGGACAAGTTCTCATTATCTCCCAGTTGCATCGGACCATTCGTCAAGCTGTCAGTGGGACGGAGCACGACGAAACACTCAAAGTGGCCGCTGATAACGCCGAACGTGTGACAGATATAATAATAGATGGACTAAAATGTTATACAATAAAAAAAAGAAGGAAAACGTAATTTTATTTTTCCAAATACAAATAGTTGCGTAACTGAAATGTATTTCCTGGCTAAACATAGGTTACACAAAATTGTGTACACGCCAGTTCATTCTTTATTCTTATTCATAAATGATAGTTCAAGTTTTTATTACATTATATTCTTGGAGGCACAAGAATGTCACACTGTACCTTTGACTCCGAAGGAAGTTCCGAACTGTAACAAATTACGTCTTTGTATGACAAATTCGTTACTTCGAAGTTTATAACAAATTTAAATTTATCAGTATTATGTAATTTGTTTTACATTGTAAGGAACGTGGTAAAATATTTAATTGGATTCGCTAACATCGAATACATTCTAACTTAAAGTGATGAGTGATAAAGAAAATGAATTTGAAATGAAAACGATTCGAAAGGTTGTTCTAACCTATAATCATATTCAATCAGATGAATTTGCATTCGAAGTTGTAATATGTGCAAATATTAAGACCCTCTCGTGTAGACCTGTTGGTGTCTAGTATGTTGTCGACAAAGTTTGTAACTTAAGAAAACTGGCCAGGAATATATATAACCTTTATGCAATCAATATAAGGTTCAATTTTGAGGATATAGACATTCGTCGATTACAATTTGCATATACATACGAAAAGAATAAATTATTATTAAAGTAAAGTTATGTACAGGCCAGGGCTATAAAATTTAATACATTAAGAGGTAAGCGACGGCTTCTGTATTACGTGCTTTGAAATTAAATCGATGTAATGAAAGGAACTAATTAAGGAACTCACCAGAAAAATGGCTCCTCTTAATAAAATATGCAATATGTTTGTACAGTTATCTTGTGCTAAATAAAATTAATTGATTTTGTTTTAATGATCGAGCGAGCTTGAGGTGTTGATAAATAATATATTTAGACGTGAAACGTCGAAATAGCTACCGTTCTATCTTTGTTTATGAGAAATTCCATCTCGTATACATATGAATAAATTCGTAATGGCTGCCTATGAATTCATAATGACTAGATTTCTTCTCTTTACTGTACTTGTGTGTGTTTTTATAATACTCATATTTAAGTAAACGTTTAAAAAATCTTTCTGCTTGTATATCAATCTGTTTGTACTGGGTAATCTTGAGAACTGCTGGACCGATTCTTCTCAGCTCTCACTATGAGATAGAGTCTAGAGAAACTTATACGGCGGGCATAAGCTACTTTGATTTCTCAATCAAGCAATCTTACCCTGGTGTTTAGGTAGATAGCGCGAGCTATGCGGTAGCGCTTTGTGTGGTTCGTGAGATTCCGGTGGCCCATTATAGTTGAGCAAGGAATCTGCATAACAATTATGCGGATGTTTGTGGGCATCGGTGGTTGATTAACAAATTGTGAAGTATTAGTTAAGTATGTTAGAACGATTTGTTCGATAGCCGACATTCTGAATGCGAATAGAGATCAGTTGTCTTCTAATCACGTAGGTTCTACAACAGAATATACTTATTTTACCTAGATGTTATTCTAGAGTATGTAGTACTACAGCCTGTAAGTCTTGAAGGATTTTAACATATGAGGTGAAGTTAGTCGTCTCTTGATAACACGAGTTACACTGAGTACATTAAATAATACTTTAAACCTAAAGTTACCTATATTGTTATTTTTGTAACAGTATCACACGAAAGAAGTATATAGTACAGCGTGACCTTAACCCGCACTTTTGCCACAGTCGTGGCTTAAATAGCTTATTAGGTGCCGCGCAACAATAACAAAAACTGCTGATTTAATTCTCAGATTGTATACATGTTTTGGATTAGACAAACTGTATACTTATAATATACCTACAGTATACTATAAACTGTATAAGTACTGTACTGTATATAAACGTAGTTTAAGACAATTGAAGCCGATCAAGGTCGCAAGATGAAGCTGGTCAGAACGAGCTTGGTCACCCGTCGATGGCTAAGGCGCCATCTGTGCATGGCGCCAACAATATAGGTTACGGTTATAGCGCAGTAACTTTATACTTCTGTAATGTTTACATCAATGACCACAGGACACAGTTATTAAAAACATTTGTTAATAGTAAAACAATTTAATATTAAACAATTTAAAATAATTTAATGGCGTGATGCAGCTCTGAACAGAGAAAAATGGAAAAAAATGAGGGGAGGCCTTTGCCCAACAATGGGACACATAATGGGCTTGATATAATGATAATAATGTAATACTAGTAAAACATCATGACTGCTATTTTGAATCATATATTTTACATATTTAATAAAGGCAAAAGATAATACGAACAGCAAAGATCAATACGAATATTGACATAATATTTTTCATAGCTCATTATTTTTTTCCCATATACACAGCAATTGTGTTCATTCTTGTAATGTGTTTTTAAACTTGTATAACTCTACTTAACTCTACTTGTCATAACCAAGTTCCAGTGCTAGGTTAAGAATTACCTAAGCTTTGCATTTTTTTTCTTACATATTTTCTTGTTTACTGTTTATAGTTAAACTAGCAAAATAGACCTAACTGAAAATATGTTTTTTTCCAGTATCAATCCAGACATATAGATATACGTCGGAAAATATATCAATTTTAGACGCGACATTCGTCGTGACGCACGTAAATATATTCAAATTCGGAAATAGAAAATTTCGCGACGCCGGAAATAATAACCAAATTTGGAAATAGTAGAAGCCCCGACGCATAAACACAAAATCAAACCTGGAAACAGCAGGAGCGCGACGCCCGAAAAAATAATGAAATGTGGAAACAGCAGAACTAGGGAGGCACGAAAATATAATCAAATCTGGAAACAGCAGAAGTTGCGACGCACGGAAGAATAATTAAATCAGGAAACAGCAGAAGTTGCGACGCACGGAAGAATAATCAAATCTGGAAACAGCAGACGTCGCGACGCCCGGAAAAGCAATCAAGTTTGGACGCGCCAGACGTCGAGACGCGACGCGATGTGAAGACAGAAAAATAATCATTGGTCACCAATAATCACGCCACACAGAATAAATAATGGACTTTAACACCAAACCTATATAAAAATACAACTAAATGGTCCCTGCAATGTAGCAGATAAAAGACATGCCGACACCAATTCCATTATCAACTTTACAGCTTCTAATTTATAAACCATACAGAAACACAAACAGTAATAGTACGTTTATTTATAATCAATCATTATTTTTGTTTATAATATAATATAGCAACAAAAGTTTCTTCTTAAAATTCTTCCAAGTATCTACTAGTAATATAAACTCAGCTCAAGGTTGCGCTTGGTATGCTCATTCATCGCCTTTCAAACAAGATAGAATCCTCATCCAAAACATCGTTATCTATATACCCACTCAAATCAGGCGGCAATAAAAATTTCGATGGCCGAAGAAAAACGGGTCATCTCGATAACCATAAATTTGGACTGAAACGGATGGGACAAATTTTTATAATGTGCCTTCCCATTCGGTCTCCGTGCCGCGTTAATGACATCCTAACAGTTTGTTTTAACATCATTATAGGAGCGTATCGGGCATTCCATCTCAGGTACCTGCGTATGAGTATACACATGTTGGGACATCATGATACCTTAATACAGGCCCGATCTCACCGTGCGAGTGATTTTACGGTGGTGGCATACCTTGCTAATAGATAGTCAATAGATTTATATCTAATTCGGATCACTGCTTAATTAATTGTTTCCCTCGTAAAATTGTCAATTTCTCTTTTGTTTGTTTTGTATCAGTAGATTTGGACACAGTAAATCATAGACAAAAGAATTGCAAAAATATGAATTTTTATAATAGAATTCTTAGTTTTAACTTACGTTAAAAAGATTCTATTATAGTTTTAAAATGGTCAAAATGAAGGTGTAGTTTACAATATAGCCTGTGAAATCAATTAAACGAGGAAGGTGCCCGAGGGGAGGGGGGGACGGCTCAGGCCTCCCCGCAGCTATATATCCGAGGGACAGCTACACGCATTTACAATTACCTTATCTCGCTTTAACCTGGCTCCTGACATCATTGGACAAATATTCGTGATCATCGCACGATCCCAATACGGTTCTTTAATTTAATCTAAAACTAACACAGATTTACAACATTCCATTATAGAACAATAACGTCCTGACGAGGTTATGACAATTTTTTTTACAATATTAGATATGCTGAAATTCAATCAGATACGAAAGCTGAAAATATAATATTCAAGTGTATAATCGTGATGCAATACTTAATTTCCGAGATGTAGGGTCAAACTTGTGCAAGATAAGGTCTTATCAAGAATTTGTGGATTTTCCCTGCTTTTGTTTATTATTTTTTGTGTTTAAAAAGCATACAAAGAACAGGATAGTGACGTAACAGATATAATTCATTATCAGCTTATAAACATTATATCTTCTTACGTACAACTAGCTGGTGCCCGCAACTTCGTTCGCGTAACGTATTTTATAGGTAAAGTATAATTACTGAATTTCCCGTAGGAATGAGCGATTTTCCCGCAGTAGGCTTAGTAGTTTCGGATATTAGCCTGGACAAATAGAAAAACGGACAAACACGGATAAAAAGTAAAAAACATTGAAAAGTGTTCTAATACTATTTTAACATCGCCCCCAATTAGGTTTCATAAATATATTCAATGTACAGACACACGGATTTTACTGTTTTGTTATAATATGTATAGATGTAAAATTGACGGCACTTTTTAAAGGCTTTAGAAAAAGAAATACTTTTAGAGCAATTGAAAAAACGTATCAAGCGCTCACAGTGAAACGTAATTGATTTCAGGACGACAAAGTCGCGGACAAAAGTAAATGACGTTTGAATAGCAGAAAATAAAAGCTGGTAAAAGTGGCGAGTCAATGATTTAGCGAGTTCGCAGCAGACGAAGTTCCCATGGGAAAGCGGCCGCCAATATTGACACTCCAGCTACATGTTTATATGCACTTAATGCACCGCTCACCTTTTTTACATTTTATTTGTTTTATGCGAGCAAGCCAGACGGAGCGTCGGCCCTTGTTTATGTTGTTTTTGTCGTAATTTTATTTAGCAGGTAATATCTTACGTTCGTTATACAATGATAAGAACCATCTTATATCCGTTTGGAGATTAAAACACGAGTAGGGTATTAATAAATCTACAGTAGAATCAAAGAGCCTAAGTTGAATAAGTTTATGTGTATTTCTACTGATATTTTATTTTATAAGTTACATTATCACTACATAGTAAAAAACAAAGTCGCTTTCCGCTGTCTGTGTGTCTTTAAAATTCGCAACAGATTTTGATGAGGTTTTTTAATGGATGAAGTGATTCAAGAGGTTTTATTGGGGGTTTATATGTATAATAACTCAATTTTTGATGTCCGAAATTCACGCGGCTGAAGCTACGGGCGGAAGCTAGTTTTATAATATAATCGTTACAATCGCTAATGCATTGAAATATTTCAAATTCTAAAATGAAGATTAATCTAGTTAATCATAATAAATTAATCATTCACCACCTATCCAGTTAGTGCTGATTATTTTTAATTTAGTGCTCATAACAATTGTATAAGGCCTCTAAGGTTAATGCCCTATACGGCTATTGTAATTAATCACAAGTGGCACTGATTATTACACATACACCTTTTTCATTAAACACTGAAACGAGCAAGTATAACAAACATTAGAGACGAGAGACTTTTGCCTTCTTTTGTTGCCTATCGGCGCTCAGAGAAATTCTATGTTACGCAGGTGTATTGGCCTTCTTCTTTCGCTCCATTGGGCCACCAGAGACTCACAAAACTAACCAATTACTACAGAGTATCTGTTAATTTATGGAGGCACATATGCGCCGAAAGTACCTCACCGGTCGTGCCAGACTACGAGACCGCATGAAACTACCTCTTACTGTAATACGAAGACTTTTTTTTTTTTTTTAGTTAGAACTATGCTAAGACAGAAGGTCAGTGCAGCTTCATCGATATGAGAGGCGAGCACACTGGGGAGCTCAAGCCTCTGTATTTGTGGTCGATGGGGGGGCAGACCCCCCCTTCTTTCCCAGCTACTGGGAGAAGGCAAACTGGACTATTGCGATTAATAGGTTATACTATTATTATCTTGGCCGAGGACTGCGGGTGTCCTCCGCTCCCCACCTCTAACGGAGGGGAGCAGCTCACGCGCGGCAGCTAAAAAGTGGCCGACACGGGTCATGAGCTAGAAGAGCTCTATGAGCTATCATGACTGGGATACGAAGACTATTCCAATACTTAAATTCTATATACGCACTGCCATTGGTCCCACATAACTCTGGAATGAAAAATTTGCTTGTGGTGACGGAGGGCTGTGACTTCAATTAGCCTGTGGTCTTAGATTGCATGGAAAGTAAGATGCTGTAGCAGGGAATCAGTCGACTTGGCTTTCAATTGACGACAAGGCTGGCGCAGTGGTACAGTGCTCGGATAAGCGGAGCATGTTGCGCAATCACGCCTAGGTCATGGATGTTTATCTGTGTATTTATATAATACAAATCTTAAATATATAAAATGTCTTAAATTTATAAAACATATTAAATATATTTCCGTTGTCTAGTAGTACCTACGGTACTTAGCACGGGACTAGGCCAACGTAGTGTAATAAGTCCATATACATTTATTTATTTTTAATTATTTAGTTAACTATACCATAGTAATCTATGAAGGAGAAAGGACTGACAAAGGATGGATAGGAAAATAAGGATTAATATACAAAGAAGTCGATTTGAAGTCAGAAAACTAATTGATCTTCTAAAGAAGTAAGAACTCGCGTCTCATCAGAACTACCTGGATCAAGAATGGTTGGTTCACGGTGACGTAAGCATATTGGAACCTTTCAACGGCGATCAGGTTGGTAAAAATTATAGGCAAAATCAAAACGGCGTAGATAAATAGAGGCCCATTTAAGATTATAAATTGATTGCCTGAAGGCAATTTTAATGGGCTCATGTTCTGCGTTAGTTGAGGTCAAACGTATCAGACTGCTTTTAGTTCCTTGTTCATTTTGTGATTATTTTTATTCTTTTGATCATGATTTCCTTGTGCAGGGTGTGGAAGGTCTATCGGTGTGGCCCTATGTTTGTGTGAAGGTCGTCACTGCCTGCTATTATGATGTCGATTCGTTTTTTTTTCTTCAGTTCGTCGGACTAGCGAAGACTTTAGTCTTCTTGGTGTAGGGGAACGATACTT
>LUGF01041234.1:770781-782159 GCA_001625245.1 Calycopis cecrops | reverse complement strand
TTGCTCACCGCAACGCTTCTACCGAGCTTGTCTCTTGCTCACCGCAACGCTTCTACCGAGCTTGTCTCTTGCTCACCGCAACGCTTCTACCGAGCTTGTCTCTTGCTCACCGCAACGTTTCTACCGCGCTTGTCTCTTCAGTTATTTTACGTCACGTTTTAACCACGTTCTCGAAAGCCGTGTTGCTGAAGAGTAACTGAAACCAGATTATAAACTATCTAAACATGATCAAACTATTGTTTCTCCTAAAGCTTTCAAAATTCATAACCTTTATGATTTAAATTGGAACCAAGAAAGGTTGTAACATCAAAACCGTGTATAGCATAATCCTTTTGTTGACGCAGTTTGGGCGTGCGCATGCGGCGAGCCAAAGGCCTGGACCTCACGCAGGCCTCCGCCGCAGATAAAGAAATTATCGTGTCCCCGGCTAACGAGCGCCCTCTAATTGGAGCCCTGCCGAAGCCCTGATTCATTTTATACATTATACCCTGACGAATAAATGCGTTAGATATTAAGCAATGAACTCACACTGTGATCACGGACATTAAATGATTCTTTTACTGCGCCGAGCCTCCACGTAATAATATAAATATTTAATAACGTCTATTGATTATAACGACTGCTTTTTAGGGTTCCGTAGACAAATGGCAAAAAACGGAACCCTTATAGATTCGTCATGTCTGTCTGTCTGTCTGTCCGTCCGTCCGTATGTCACGGCCATTTTTTTCCGAAACTATTGGGCCTACATAGTTGAATATTGTAGGTAAAAAATAAAGGGGGGCACTCCATACATAGAATTAACCTAATTATTTTTTCATCCAACCTGTATGTGCAGGGTATCTATGAATAGGTCTTTAGTAAGAGGTAGTGCCACACTGCATGCTTGCATGCAGCCGAATTGGGCCGGCACGACTGGGGAGGTACCTCTCGCTTACGTAAGACCGGCGTAAAGTGACAGCGTTGCTGTCGCGTTTCGTGCGGTGTGTAAGTAGCCGGAGGCCCATGGAGGTGTAGGGAGAAAGGAGGGCAGCCCATCTGTAGTCTCTATGCGGATGTCTGTGGGCGTCGGTAGTCATGAAAATAGCTCCGACTGCTCGTTTGCCCCCTTATACTATAAAAAAAAAAAAAAACAATTATTTGAAAGATAGACGCTTCCAAAGTGGAAAAATGTGTGTGTGTGTCCCCTCTAACTTTTAAACTAAGAGAATGAGAAATATAAAAAAATAATTATACATATATGCCGTAGATCTCAACGGACACTTTCAACAAAAATTGGTCAACAAAAATCGAGAAATCATTACTAGTTTTTAATAAATTTTCAAAAAAAAAAATTCCTTTTTCGTTCATACAATCGCTATGAAAAACCGAGTTATTTTTATAGATAATGGTAGGTACAGAACCTTACATGCGCAAGTCCGACTCGCACTTGACCAGTTTTTATTCTTACATTCTTAACATGATATAAATAAAATCTCCTGAGAGTATCGCTATTACATTATGTAAGTAGTTAATAATTGAATCTTATCAACATCAGTTTTTTTCTATAGAAGAGATTTAATTATAGGCACGTAAAAGGTAAAAATTACGATTGACTCCTCATTAATTAATTAATTTATTATTTATATAATATTAATTTATATATTAATTAATTTATTGATTACTCATTAATTCATTCACTTATTTCTTCAGCTGATTTTTTATGGAGTATGATTTATGCTCAAAGCTCTAAGGAAGCTTCTCAATTAATCGTAAAGTGCAACGTGGGAATTATCCGACTTCAGTGATGGTTTGAGGTGTTAGTTATGAACGAGTGATTAAGCCATATTTTTGTGAAAAAGGTATCAAAACGTCGGCACAAGTGTATCAAGATACCATTCTTGAGAAGGTAGTTAAGTCCCATAATAACACCATGTTCAATAACCAAGTATGGTCCTTCCAGCAAGACTCGGCGCCGCGCCGGGTCGTGAAGCTCGGTCCACGCAGTCTTGGTTGGAAGCGAACGTCTTGGACTTCAACAGATCTGAAGACTGGGCGTCATCTAGTCCCGATCTTAATCCACTGGATTATGATTTATAGTCAGTTTTAGAGAGTACAGCTTGCTCGAAACGCCATGATAATTTGGAGTCCCTAAAACAATCCATACGATCGGTAGTGAAGAATTTCCGCATGGAAAGAGTGCGTGCTTCTATTGATAACTGGCCTCAACTTTTAAAGTAGGTACTGTACCGCAGCAAATGGAGACTACTTCGAATAAGATTTTTATATTTAAAAGTAATAAATGTTATTTGCATTTAAAAAAAAGCTTGTGGTTGTTTTAAAATAATTTTGTATTTATTTCTGTTAAATTTCAATCAAATATGTTCAGTGTTTTTTGCGTGAAAAAATAAGTAATATATTAATAATATTTATTTGCATAAAATATGTTTTTTATGATATAAACGCAAATTATGCCCATAGACATCCGCACAGAGATAAGCAGATGCGTTGTCTTCCTTCTTCCTCCCTTCTCCATAGGACACCGGCACAATGTGTGTTTACACAGAGGTGTTGTAATTTTGTGACGACACGTTTTTATAAAATAAAATATAATGTAAGTACCTACCTATAAAATTTTCAAATTTAACCAGTCTAACAATTAACATATAATTTTCATATAAAAATTCACATTTATAACAATAGAAGAATATAGGTACTATAAGTGTCGTGCTAAGCCCGGGCTAAGATAAAAAGGGGATGCATCAACAAGTAATAGATTCCATTATGTACAAAAGGATCACTACGGGAGCTTAATTGAAAAAAGTGTGTCACTTACCAAGTGCCGACTGAACATGAATCATAAAGTGTATACGAATAGTACTATAAAGTACTGTTAAAGGTTTTGTAAACAGATCTGCACAATATGATAAATAGGTAATCCTTTTTGTAGCATCATAATGTTAATAACAATCTTGATAGACAAGTGTGGAAGGAGAGTAGAGAAGCTTATGTCCAGCAGTGGGAACACCAGGCTGATGATAATAACAATAATGTTATTTTACTATTGCTAACTTAACTAGGTACTTCTACTACTAAACTTAACTACTACTAAGACAATATAAATATCTACTTACACTGGATTATAATATGTATAATCATCAAATGTAAGTTAATAAAAGTTTAAAAAGTATATTTACTTCTTATTTAGATTTTAAATATATTTTTGTCATAATAATTTGAATCAGGACAAAACTACATTAATAAACCGCAAAATACCTACTTATCTTTAGTTATACATGTAACATTCTTTATAAATAATTCAAGAACAAAGCTTTTCAATAATATCGAAGGTTGTGATAAGTATTAAGGTACAACCAGTAAAGCTTAGCATTTTTCTCTAAGTCGCGTAGTTTCATTATTAACTTAGCATGTTATTATAGTTCTAGACTATAAATTGTAGAAATAATATATTAAAATCTATAACTCTATTATTATAAATATTTTGTCTAATAAAGAAGCTAAATCTATGTAGTTACTACCTACGTACTACCCACTGTATAGATAGATATCTTATCCCTGAAAGTTTCAAGAAAAGAATACAAGTTATGTTTGTTTCATATTTTAGCTACGGCAAATATCAAAGTATCATATATTGACTACACAATACAAAACACGCTGACACAGAAGTAAGTGGCGACAGTAGAAAAATGTAATGTCGATCTACAAAGAAACTACTTAAATCACAATTGTTTGCAAACAAAACGATACAACATTCACAAAATAGCTACAATGTATTGTTTTTATTTCTAAGGAATCTACTTAACTGTTTATTTTCATTGAAAGAACAGTAATTAAATGAAGAGAAAAACTTGTCCAAGTCTATCAAAATACAATAGCTATGCAAACACGTATGGCATGCCAATGCAGTGACGCACAACAGGTACGGACAAATGTGGTTCTGGCCGATTGCTATAATATTATAGAAGTGGCGCTAACGTTTTATTTTGCCTTTGTGTCCAAAATAAGCGCCACTCAAAAAAAACGACGGAAGTAAAGTCACAAAGAGAATGCCTAGGGGCAAAAAGTGGATGAAAAAAACTGCATAATGCGGTAGAGATGCAGTGCGGGCGTCGGGCGCTCTTGAAAATTTACAACAGCTCTATTTTGTTTACCTGCTTGACTCCGCTTTATGTTTTCCTATAATTGGGGGTATTCGACGATGAGTTATTAATTTATTGACCATAGTTTCGTTTGAAACCTTTATGGAGGCGCTAAAACGTTCGTCATCCTTCGGCTCTTTTAGCGTCTTCGGAAACAGCCGTTCATATTGTGCGACATTTATTTCACTTGCCGTTTCAGTACCCAAATAAAATGTCGATCGAAGTTTTATTGACGCTATAATCCCCTTTTCTCTTAAGTGTTTATAAATATAAATGCGTTGCAGACAACCAGCGCGCAGTAAAAGCATGTAACTTTTAACGGTCTCCACAGAGAGACTCCAAGTGCCACCACTCAATATAAATCAGCTCTTAAAAATGTTACTATCTTGACAGTCAAAAAGGCTAGATTTCAGCTTCTCTAAAAAAGCTAAATTTGTCCCTTTATGTACACGCCTAAAGAGCAGCTTCCCCGTTCCGTTTGCGCGAGATACAAGTGTGAGCTTAGGAGGCTACAGCCCCGGGCCCCCTAAAGCTTCAGGGCCTAAAGATCATTTTTGCACCCAAAAAAGGCCCGGATCTCTTCTCAACTTCAAGGTGTCCAAGGCCCGGCCCCGCCAGAGCTAAAAATCTTTTCACAGTGGTCACGGACAGCGCCGGGACATGGGGCCTTAGGGGGCTGTAGCCCCCAGAAGGCTTAAGGGCCTTAAGATCGTTTTTCGCAAGCACCGTGCCCCGCTAGGGCTTAATCCGACGCTCGTCACGGACATGTAAGGCATTCTATATGTTTCATTTTATATAATTTAAAACTGTTTTTTACACTTTACATATTTTTATATACTTAATACTCTAAACTTGAATTCTATCATAATAATATATGAATGCATCTTAAAAATTTTCAAATGTAAATTTCATATGCATGCACCTTTATACTTGTTTATTTACATATTTTTATATACTAAAATTTTAATTGTACTTCTTTGTTACCTACCTCAAAATTTGAATGCTAACACCTAAACAATGTTCAAATGTAACTTTCAAGTGCATGCACCTTTACGTCACTTGTTTACCGTTTCCATTCCGCCAGCCATACCTTTAAAATTATGAAATGACACATATATAGTGGAAAACTACAGTACAATGGAAACTTTTGTAAGAAAAGAATACCTTGTTAATGTCCAGCGAGCTGTCCGCCGCCGCGAGATTTCTAACATAAATAACTGCAACCAATACCTACCTATTTATTTATTTATTCTAATACAATTGTGATATTTAATTAAATGTGCCGTGTGGATTAATTGTATGATCACAGTGATTTATTATTTAATATCCTGGTGCTATTAAGAAAATCGTTTTGCATAGACGTGAGAAAACGCGAAACGTAGTTTGTCGTTTAAATTACGACATTTGCCTTTTATGTAGATTAAGGTACCTTATTTATATAAAATGCAAACCTGACATATACGAACAGCCGAAACTACTGTATTTACAAATTGGACATTAGGTACACTATTTTACGTTTAGTGCATTTGGTTCATGATGTAAGTAAGCACTAAGAATGGATTACTAAAAACACCCCTAAGAGGTTGAAATTGGAGGTGAAGTTTATTAAGCCTATGACGCAGGCGCAACCGCTAAAACTATACAGATAACAAAAAATATATATAAAAAATAAAAATATTGTAGGACCTATGTTAAAATCTTGCAAGACGTTGGTGGTTAAGCTACTCCGACACAGATCGACCGATTTTTATGAAATACTTATTATGTGTAAGTTTAATAGGTTACAATAAGTTACAATAAGTTACAAAGAATATTTCATACCGATATATCGTCGAGTTGGAGACCTAGGCGAGTGCAATGTAGATACCTCCCCCCCCCGAAGATGCTGCCACCTAGCCGTTCTTTGAAGTACTGGACAGAAGTCAGGTTGGAAACCTGATACCATTGCACGGTTCCGATGCCCTAGTAGGGACTGTTCAGAGGCGGCAGTCCCCAAGAAGTCTGATCTGGTTTTCACAGCGGCCAGCCTGTCGCTGAAAGGATCCTGTTGCCTGCTGATACAGCTCCCTCCAATTCTAGCAGCTGAAGGGGCAGAGGTTTGGTCGGTATTGCACTAAGTCTAGGGCCCACCCGGAGTCCTAGGTACGTAAATGTATTCCCCTGAGACCACAATAATTCGGATTTTTTTTCCTACTGCTATTATTGATATCATTTCAACCATTAAACCCTTTTATCAATGAGCAACATGGAGACAGAAAAACCCTAAAAATATTTAATTAGAATTATTTAAATAAACCATACAAAGCCAGTAGGTGCTGGCCGTTTAATTTATTCTAAAAAGTTAACGTGTTATTCTGTTAAGTTATAATTTATGTTCCGTTTCTTACCAGTTTGCTAATAATTATTAATTAATAATAAATTACGTCACCCTTGGCCAGGTGTGCATGATATGATATATAAATATGTATTTTTAGATTTTATCATTTTTAGCAAATCTTTATGATAGCGTATGAACGATTGTTATAAGAACGCGTGTGACCTTTAGATACTTTGACATATTATGTGTAATATGATAAGCAAAGGTACTAGGAGCGAGATGATGATGATGAATAATGTTTAGTAGAATAAAGATTTCAGATATCAAAGATCCTATCACTACATGGTGGTGTTGATTTACGAAATACTCTCTCGAAAAAAGAAGAGATATCTGAATATCTCTACTTTTTTACTTGGGTGTCACACCTATATATGGTATACACGTTTAGTAAGAAATTGCAACAAAAACATTTGAGAAAGTATGTTACTAGGATGTAGATATGTAATACCAACTTAGAATTATTCAGAAATACTTTTAATACTGACTAGTAACTACTCTACCCTCTACTTTACTAGAATATGAACCAAGTCTAGTATAATATACAATAGCCGACTTGGTACCCATTTTGTTGGACGTTAATTTCTTAGGATAGATTTTACTTGGGTGAATTCACGGCGAAAAGCTAGTGGGATATATTTTATGGCCTATATCTTTGGAGAGTCTATAGTTTATGGAAAGATCCATTAACTGCCCCGCGGTTGTACCCGCGTGAACTCTGTCCTAAGAAAGTAAAGAGAGCGTTAATAAACTTCACCCTCCTATTTCACACCCTAAGTTGTAGTTCTAAAAATCTTACTCACTCACTCATTTACCTCATGAAAATTATCACTGTACCAAATTTTAAGTTTACAGGTACAGCAGTCCCGGCTGTGCTATGACAAGCCAGTCAGTTTTGCTTTTTCTATATCTGGATGTCAGTGCTGTATGTTGTCGTGTGTCGTTCAGTTCCATAGCCACTTGAAACCGAAGGATAAATTAGCCTCCTGGTTCGGTGTGCACTTCTCTTACAACTTACATTGGAGCCCTGCAACATCAGCTCATTCAATTGGATCGCGTCTAACATAGCGTCACGGGTTATCAACAACCAAGTTCTTTCCAGCACTCGCTATACGTCTTCGACCTCATATGTCAGGAATTATTCGGACTACAATCCCGGGGTAGGTGAAGGAGCACAACGCATCTCCATAACTGTTAACAATGCGATTTTTGCTATAAAATAGTGACCCTATAAGGGTTCAGCTTTTTTTGGTCCAAAATTACAGCAAATACAAAATCCATTGCAAAATTGCAACTTTTTTATCGGGCAACATTTTGTAAGCAAATGGAATCACTGCAACATCCGACTCGAGTTGCCATTTACATTATAACGGCTTCCGGCTACCGGCTGCCGGCTGAAACCTGGCCGATCAGGTGGGGAATGCCGTCCACATGCTACCAGGAGCTGCCATTGTTGATAGCTGGTTTTGTACAATTTCATTCATAATTGTCTTTTTCAATTACCCTTTTTGGCCACTTGATAAGTATTGTAAAGAAATAGGAATCTTTAAAGAAGTATATTTATATATTAATGCAGGCAACACCTTTGTGATACTTCTGGTGCTGCGGATGTCTGTGGGAAATGACGTGACCCGCACGTTTGTCTTCAATGTTATAAAAAATACACCTAGTCGACCATAAAACAAAAATATTTTTTTTTAATTATCAAAAAAAAATGGGCCCAATTCAGAAAACCATTTTAAATCGATTTGAAATAACAGTTATAAATCACTTATTTAGAAAACTAGAAGTACCTAGTTGGATGGATGTAATTTATGGAACCTAATTATAGATATTTTAAAACAATGAATTCGTATTATATTTTTTTATAGGAGACAAAGAAGCAGTCGAGCCTTTTGACGTTAAGTGATCACCAACGCCCATAGACATTTACAACATCAGGGGACCAACAGATGCGTTGCCGACTTTTCAGATAAGAGTTAGGTCTTTCCTTGAAAATCCGTAGGTCATATCGGTCCGGAAATACCAAAGGGGGCAGCTGATTCTGGCAGTTATGACTAGTCAAATTTAAATCAAGGCTCCTCTTTTCCAATCATACTGCCAATATACGCTTTACCAACAGTTGATTGGCACGTAGGTAAAAAAGGAGGTCCAATAAGCAATCGGAGCCATATGCATGACTACCAACGTCCATAGACATCTCCATAAACATTATACAGATGCGCTGCCCCCCGTCTTCCTCCCTCCTATAGGAGCCACCGTGCGAATCACGAAAACACAGCTGTCACTTTCCGCCGATGTCGTGCAAGCGAGAGGTAACTCTCCGGTCTTTTAGCAAAGTTTTTAGCAGTTAAAAGATAGATCCGAATAGTTCTAAAGAGCTCGAACCATATTAAAACCCATGATGATGATACTTGGTATTGAAGTAATGGGGTATTACTTCACTAGATTGTCACACAAGTGGAGGGCCAGATACTTCCTCAGCCCTTCTCTTATACAACCGTCGCAAATTCCTGCACCCTCGTCCTAATCCTGGTTAAAGAAACATACATGGACAATATTACTCACATAAGGAGTAACGCTGCCTTCACCAACAAAAATGACGACTTTGGTTCCGCCTTGGGAGCCAGAAGAGAGAACTTACAAGCCTTTTTCGTGAGGAAAGTATTTATGTCACATCGGCATCACACTGGGTGGGTTGCCGACCCAGTGGGGACTTTGAACTCCCGATCGGAGAACCCTACCCCACTAAAACCTCACGGAACCTCTCAGCTGACAAGGAGGATGAGGTGACTGCGGTTCTGTTAGCAACAGAGTTACCTCGGACCTACAACCACACGGGAGTCGGCCAGCTCGTCGTCCCAACGTTGGGACCTCAGAATAGGACGCTTAACCTAATCCTGGGCCTAATTAGGGCTCATGTAGAACACACTCCTAACTCTCAAAACTATAAGATTTTCAAAAGCTAAATATATAAAGACAGTATCTTAATAAAAGATATACGTAGTTTGGAAAATATAGGTTAAAGAGCAAAGATTATATTTAAAAATAAAACCAATAAAATCATGGACATAATAGCTAAAACTTAAACCCATACAACTATATATTTAATAATAAATCCATTATACATTATTATATCATGAGAAGATATTCAAACAGCCTAAATGACTTGATAATTGCTTCGAAATAGCCCCAGTCACGTACGAACGAATACAAATTAAAATGGGTCCAGCTAACAAAAAGCTAAATATCTATCCCCATTTGTATTAAGGTCGAAAACACTTAAGGCCCACTTGAGAAACTCTTAACATCGTTTACTAGTGTGACAATGACAAAACACGGGTACACAAATGCGTGATTGATTCTGGTGCGGTGTGGGGGGAGGGGAGGGGTGGGGACAGGCAGGCGCAGTGACCGGTGCAACCAGGTGCTTGCGGCCATCGACACCATAAAATTAATAACCTGTCGAGCCTCCTAACCGATGCACTCTTGAGTTCCATACGCACTTAACACTTCTCTTTTATTTTACAATTATCTTTTATTTTATTGAAATAGAAGTTAAGTTAGCATTGCATGGTATGGACTTAGACTGAATGGAGTAGAGACCAGAGGTAGAGCATCGATCGCGTATCAGGGAGATCCCGGATGATCACGGTAATAAAATTATACTTAGTTTGTTCAAGAAATATAAAAAAGGTCACCTTCGAAAGCAACAACAAAATAAAAAATATAATTAGACCTTCTCTAATCTAACCCGTATTCCATTATGAAAGTTGATGTATACATTCAAATCTCTTGTTATTAGTAACATAATAAAATATAGTTAGAAGGTGAAAATCTTTTACAAACTCTAATACTTATTGTACACTAGAGACCGCGATAATCTATCAGTGACAAGTTCAGGTTTGACTTACGGATGAAGTATCGGAAGAAGTAAGTCAAACCAGAGAGAGAAAGAGTTAGAGTTCAGAGAAAAGATATCATTTCACTGTTTACAGAAAAGGGCAAGGAAATAATAATGATGAAGTATTCACTCCGTAATTTAAAGCAGACACAAAAATTCTTATGAGAAACCTAATTGTTTCATGCTAAGTATATGTGATACCTCTATTTCTAAGAAAAAAATCTTGATCGATCGGAGGAAAAGAGTGTTCCTTATTCCTCCAATCGTATCTGTGATAATACCTAATACAATAAACTATGTGAATAAAATTCAGTATCAAAGATATGAAAGATAAGAAATAAACATGTTACAATAAAGACATTGTAAGATGTTTATTAATTATGCACGTATTTGAAAACAATTTGCCTCGAGCTTCAATAACTTTATGAAGAGTTCGCAAACCAATAAATAAAACATGAGTTAGGAATCACACGCTGTTATATTTTAAAATAATAATCCGATCTTTTAATGACTGGCTATATGCCCAATAAATTTCAATGTATTAAGCAATTTGAAAATTGAGTAAATGTAGAAATAAAAAAGAAACAATTTCCGACGCACCGACAGTATGTAAGGTCTTTAAATTCTCATTGAATTGTGAAGCTGTTCCCTTCTCGGAGTTATGTCTCACCATCATAAAGAGCATAATTGATTTATTTATAATGTTTTTTTCTAAATTCCATCTGGACATTCATAGATCCTCTTTTCCGGTGCATTGTTCGTATACTGAATGAAATAGAGACACAGGCACCAATTAGGACGGTGGATGAAATAAATGAAGGCCATTAAATGCCCATATAGTTTCACACAAATTGAATTATTATAAATGGGGCCTTTCAACGCGTTATTCTTCATTCAGGGTTGATGTTAAATATGCATTAATAGCGGCCTCGGATTGATCTGTAGGGCGGGGAGGCGCGGGCCG
>LUGF01041234.1:725976-762481 GCA_001625245.1 Calycopis cecrops | reverse complement strand
GTATATTAAAATGAAATTCGTCTTTATCTCGATTTGGCTCGTCCTTCGTCCCAACTCTAGAACGTGCTTAAAAACTCTACGAATGAGTTTTATAAACTACATTAGTCGCAATATGCTCTAAGGTCTCGCAGAGGATCAAAAGCATATGCTAACGAAATGTAAAAATGTTGACTATGTGAAGACTATTGGCATACTCCCTGGGCCAGTATTATCTACAAACGGACATACGTGTTGTTCGTAACAACTTTGAGACATTGAGGACTTAAACTCACAATCCTTTCAATTTCAGCCAATTTTACTGCAGTAACAGCTCAGGATGGTTCTCAGCTCTGCTACTCGAATCGACCATAAAGAAAAATCACTAGGCTTAGTATCTAAAAGTCGATAAGCAGAGACGCAGGTACCATATAGATTCCACAATCAACAAGAGAGCCTAATCGGCTTACCTTTCCCTATAAACTATTTAATCATATTAGGCAGTACAAAACTACAACAAGGAACCTATATTCAGTATTAATATACACACTACACTGGCTGCGCCTCGAGATATCACCCATGTAAGTTTCGATCCCGTGGAAATATCGAAATGAAAAATAGATATTCGCCGATTCTCGACCTACCCAAATGAGTACAAAATTTTCATGAGAATCGGTGTAGCCGTTTCGGTAGAGTATGGTAACCAACATTGTCACACGAGAATCCATACTAGTATTATAGATGCGAAAGTGAGCTTGTTTGTTTGTCCTTCTTTCACATCAAATCGGATCAACCGATCGATCTGATATTTCGTACAGAGATGAAGGACTGAAGAGTGCCATCGCCTCGAAAAAAGGAACAAATATATTTTTTCTACCACGCGAGCGAAGACGCGGGTATCAACTACTTAGTTTAATTTTTAAGTATAGAGATTGTATGACACAGTTTATTGTTTAAAAAAATTAATAGCGATAAAATCTTAAGTAGGCACTACAGGCTACCTATAAAGAATTAAGTGATGACATAATATACATTTATAAATGTTTACAATACCTACTATCTATCTGATCTTAGGGTTCCGTAGTCGAGTAGTGAATGAGTGAAAAATGTGTTATTTTCGTTATAAGTTATATCTAACATTTCAATCAAAATAAACGTCATCAAAACTTATCCACCGAAGTCCGAACAAAAGATTCTGAAATAACGAAAGTTTAAAAAAGGCAGCTGCTCTGTATTTGTAACCAACTATTTTTGAAGTAGTTAAGTTGAAAATAGTTTTGAGTGATAGCGAAAGATAGAGAGTGATTAATAATTTAGAACCTATTTACTGACTAAGTACCTATATTATAAATTTATAAAATACAACTAGGTATATAGTTATCATCTGCAAAGTAATAAAATAATGCGATAAATTGACATTGTCAACAATTTGACACCGCTGCCGCTACGAACTGTGAACGGAGATAAAATACTTTACGGAATCCTTCGAGAGCCTTCGTTTTTTTCGGCGTGGCCATTTCGGAATGTTTTTGCGAAGATTCCACCTCAAATCGGACGGGTGGTCCATTAAGGCTGGAACAATGGCGCGCTCGGTTTCTATTACCAACTTTATCTATATTTAACGCTGCTAATGTGAGTTTTCGTCGGAACTTTTTACAGTTCCGATATTGCCCGGAGATCGTTGTAGATAAGCTGATGATTTCTTTAACTGTAATTTATAGCTCCATGACTCATAAGTTCTTATATAAATATTTACTGCATAACTTATTATACCGTTGGATTTGTTGCTGAATGTTAAATGTGTTAAATGTTTTTGTATCTAAAGCATTTATGTGAAATACCTACTTTTATTTTTAGGACTAGTACATACCTAGATTAGTAATATAGTAAGTATGTATTAAATATATTCATTTAAGTAGTCAAATATTCAAAAGTTGCAACTCACTTCAAAACATAAACTATTTACTCTTTTAATTACAACTGCTCCTTTGTAAACGGTAGATTCAAAATTATATGATTCTTATGGAGCTCTTATTTAGTCTTGAGTTTTCTATACCGACAATAGAAGACACAAGCTCGTGCAGAATCCAATCACATCTAGTAAATATATATTATATTAGTGTTTTATGTGGTGTTGTGGATATGATAACCTTACCAAATTGGAAAAAAAGGCGTAAAAAAGTAGAGCTTAGAGATGAAAAATTTTGCAGAGATTGCAACAAAGATTTTTTCCATGACCTTGAGACAACAAAAAAAGGGATTACAATTATCATTACCATATTAAAGCACAGCTAGAATAAATTGCGTGCGGGGACAGGGGCGGCCAAGTTTGATTAGCCTATTTATAGCAAATTTGTCAATTTGCCAAGGAGGCTTTGAGTTCAAGACTCAAATTAAAAAAGAACTAAGGCCAAATTGTAAAACCTACAATCCTCGATTTTCTATGCTCTACAATTTTACGCAACGCCAATGCTTTTACTCGAGTTTTATAATAAGACGTCAATCTTAAACAAACACCAACGAGGCACCACTACAGGCCAGCTTTCTAATTTTATTAAAATTTTCCCAGCCAATATTTAACTGTTAGTAGCCTGTGGCAGTAAACATAATAAAATTAAGGAATGTAGAGAAATAATTATTATGGCTTGGTGTAAGAATTTTATCAATAATGTTTCCAGTCGTAGGGACCCCGGGCGGCCGCCCCCGCCGCGACACGGTGAAGTGGATTCCGCTTTTAATTTACGTTGCCTTAGACAATATGAGACTCATTTGTTTTTGTTATAATATTCGTTGATAGAGCACCATTAGAACCATTAAAGTGTTTAGGGTTTACAATAGTAATATTTACTATTTGGCATATTAATAAAAAATTTGAGGAATTTTTAAATAATCAATAATAACTTGAGTCTATAAAAATATATTTCACATCGATAGTAGCAAATAGAACTTGGAATAATACTTTGTTTTTATAAAATATGATATATTTTATACAATGAATGTCCAGGAGCTAAGAAAATGGCGCGAAAGTAAACAAATTCTTGGGTAGATTTTGGCTTATAAGTATCTTACCTAAATAAATTTCGATATATTTTTAAAAATGAATAAGGAGTTATGGTGAACTGCTGGTATACAAATATTCGTAATCCGTATAACCAGAAGAATTAATAATTTCACCGTTTCTCCCAATTATTAAACACAATTATTATTATATACTGGTGTTAAGAGGACAGTTTAAATTTATTTTCATCTCATCATCATCATCATCTGCGTATTTGCTCTGCATAGGTATCGGTAGAGACCTCAGGTAACAACAAAATAGAAACATAAATGACATACAATTGTATAATGGACTATAATTGTCCCTAATACAAAAGTATCTATTAACATATAATATCCTTCAATGATATGATCTAATTCGTAAAATTGCTAGCTTTCTGGTTTGAAGTCAGAGTGCCAGGGACTGCGTTAACCAACAATCAGCACTCGGTACATCTAATAAAGCTAGGAACGAAAATATTACCGCTTTTGCTAGAAACTTTGTAAGAAATGACGGCCGAAAGTTTTTCGAGGTTGAGTTAAAGCTCGCGTTGCTATTCAAAAAGCTATGTAGGTAGTAGGTAACTTGTACACATATGAACTATAGTTTCACATTATAATAAAACTAACTGTTTCCCGCGGCTTCGCTCGCGTGTTAGAAAAAAAATGTACATATACGAGCCGATGGTACTCTTCAGTCTTTCAACTATCTCCATACTAAATATCACATCGATCCGTTGATCCGATTTGATTTAAAAGAAGGGCAAACAAACTCACTTTCGCATTTATAATATTAGTATGGATAGTACTATTTTGTTATTAAAATACGTATGTAATAGGTACCTACGTAACCTACGTATTGCGTGTTGATAATTACTTTTGTAGGATTAGGGTTTACCGTTCAGAGGCACTTAAATTAGTCACAACAATAAGTCATTAAATTTACGCTTTATCTATGCTAATTTCAATATTGTTGATATTTAGTATGTAGGTAGGTCACCTTAAATGTTTTCCAAATTCCACAAGAAAAATCTTGAAATACTTTCAACATGATGTCTCCTAAAGTATATAGTCTCTTCAAATGCATATATTTCAATTAAATGTAATTATTGTCATCATATTATTTATGAAGAAGCCTTAATTCTCTATACCTACAACAGAAGGACTGTTAGGCTTGCGTCTTTATTCTTTGGCCCTGAACTTTTGTTGTGGAAGCAAAGAGGAGGCCAAAACAGCTTCATCGGGTTGTTGTGAGTGCTCGTCGGGCGACGAGCCCAGGCTTGGGGTCGCAAAGAGGACCGACCTCTCACTCTCCCAGTTGGGAGAGATGCACCCCGATATGAGAACGTAGGCTGTGTCATATTGCCTAATTTTGAATGAGAAGGTCGGTATTTACCGACCTTATTTACTCAACAGAAATATTTGTGTTACTGTCGAGTTTATGAAGTCACCAAGAAATTAAACACTTTTTACTAATAAATTTTTCAAAACAGCTTTAAGTAGGTGCCTAAGTTAAAAAGGTAAAAGTATATAAGTACCTAGGAAAAAATCTATCCTTATTACAAAATGATCTACTGATTGGCTTCAGGTACTCTACATACAGATCAAGACAAATTACTGTCATATCACAGTCTTTGTCACAATTAACTGGCAAGAAATCCTTCTGCCATAAGTCGATTGAAAATGACAAGAAATGAAATAAAATTGGTTCTACTAAGTAATTCCACGTGTGCTTACGGTGTATTGAAACATTTAAATTCCCATATTTATTATCCGTCGAGGATTATTTAATATTACATCGAACAAAACAAGAAACAGCGAGTTGTAATGTTTGTAAACGAACGCGAAAGACGGCCCGGAGCCTTGACTAGTGCAGCCAACATCTTAACCTAAATTTACACAATGTAAATTGTACTTTCATCGCAACGAGATAAACTTCAAAAACAAAATTGTGGGTATATCTTAAAGGTATTATATTCTTGATCGAATATACACCTTAGTCATACTTTATAGAGTCTGTTTTAGGCTGGCGCGGGGGCCTAAAAATATAGGAACGGATCGCCCAAATCTGTTTACTCGTATATCACGCCCGTTGTTTAAATAAGCTTCTATTTCGAAGCATTACCGTGAAGCTCTCAGCCCTGCCCGTGGATTCTTGTTAAACATTGTTTTGCCATAATTGTGGGAAATTGTGAAATTGCGCACTTCACAGGGACGTTTATATAATAACAATATCAATTATATATTTTGTATTATGTAGGTGGGTAGATTGATATAGATGAAGATATTTTGTTTGGTACAGGGGATTATAAAGTAAGGTAATTCCAGATGAAACGTATTAAGAGGTAGTGCCACACTGCCCGACTGGGGAGGTACCTCTCACCTACACGAGACCGACCTAAAGTGACAGCTGTGCTGTCGCATTCCGTGCGGTGTGTAAGTAGCCTGTGGCCCATGGAGGTGGAAGGAGACAGGAGGGCAGCGCATCTGTACAGCCTCTATGCTGATGTCTATGGGCGTTGGTAGTCACGAAAATGGCTCCGACTGCTCGTTTGCCCCTATACGATAAAAAATAACTTATCAAATAGATACGACTTATATTATTTATTTTAAAAAAATACTTGCTTAATGACAACACAACTACGATTTACGGGTTTCAGCTCAGTTTAGTTATCTAAAAATTCCAACGCGACGTCTCAAATACTTTACAGCAGTGTCATGGCGAGACTGACTACTTCACTCCTGAAACGTCGGGTTCGTTAAATAACTGAATAAACCGCAATAAAATCTAATAGCATGTTTTTTTTGTGCGTAACAAATAAACATTCACATAAAACGAAGACATCAATATATATCTACTTACTCAAAATAAAAATAAACTCATAAATGTTGTAAAACACCGTAGTTATTTAATAATAATAATAATTCGTGAACTTATCCGGGATTCGTATCCGCGAACTCTTGCGTAACCCGCTTACTTTGCCACTGCGCTCGTCGCCTTTATAAGAATAGGTAGGAATAAGCTGAGCTGACAAGTGACAGCTGTGCGGTTTCGTGCGGTGTGTTAGGAGCCGGTGGTAAGCTTGCCTATGGGCAGAGTACGATATACTATGGGTGTCGGTAGTCATGAAAATGTCACCGACTGCTCATTTGCCACATTATACTATAAAAAACCAGTTTGGATATGCGAATAAGGAATATCAATCATTACAATAAAACAAAATTGATTCTTTTCTTAAAGTATGTAGGTATTTAGAGGTCTTCACCTTCGCCAGAGGAGGGGTTCTTGCAATCGAAAAAAATACATTAATTACCCACAAAACTACAACAGATTGTCAACTAGCATAAGTTTTTAACTACTTTTTTCTGTTCATACCTTTTAAACTCTGTAACGGACCTACATACTTGCAAGGAATAAAAGGCTTTTTATTTATTATTTATGTAGGTATTTAATGGTTCCTTTACCGCAGCTATGGGCACGAGAATGTTTAGTCGCATACAGCCTAAAGTCACGAAGTTAGTGGGTAGTAGTAGAAGTTCGTTCGGTTTCCAGTGGTCCGTGGACCATCAGTGGTTCGCAGGAGCCAAAATATGGTCTGCGTATCATTTTCAATTTAGCGAGCGGTTGGTTGCCGAGTAGTGAGTGAGACGAAAGACAATTTTACTATAGCTACGCTGTGGTCCCTGCTATTGAGAATTATGTAAAAGTGGCCCCTGGTCAAGAAATGGTTGATGGGAACCCCAGTTCTAGAGCATACACCTCTATGCTTATGGAGCAGAAGGATATGAACAAATTGCTTTAGATGTTCTACTAAATAGAGAAGTCAAAAGATCTATTTCCTTGTTTCAATTGAATTTAGGCATTTACCAATGCAGCCCAAGTTTAATTAGACAACTATGTCCAATAATACCCTTACGCTCGAATCATTGTAGCCTGCAGCGATACCTGCTGTACAGGGGCGTACCTAGCTACCGCCGAATCTGGCCCCTGGGCCACGGGGACCCCCGACGCGCGAAAGCGAAAATTAATAAAAACTTCGCAAAGGGCCCCCAAACCAGTACTTATATGGGGCCCGCTAGAGCACGCTACGCCTCTACTGCTATACTACCATATTTACAAGGAACGTGACCTAGTAACGTGACCTAAGTAGTAACGTGACTAGTTTTGTGTGATGTCTTAAGATATTATTAGCATTTAGTCCCTCTGAATCAGCAGAGGGCGGCGGGGATAGGAACGAGTGGCCGGTCTGATTTGGACATTGGAGGCGTGCTCCTTTGGAGTATAGGGGCCAGGGGTTAGGATGGGAACCTGTCCATATTGCGCGGCTCTATGTCGTAGTAGGGACTGTTCTGACTGAGAAGTCTGGCCTCTTTGCTGATGCCAGCCTGACGCTGGAGGGATCCTGATGCTTGCAGATCCGGGACCCACCAATAGTAGCGGCTAAAAGCAGCCGCAGAGGTTTAATCGGTGATCGAATTCTCGCAACTTCCGCGCGGATTCCAGCGACTGCTTGAGCATTCGCGGGAATCCGCGCGTCTCGTTCGAGTTTCTCATGAGATAATAACTATTGTTGTAATTATTATAAAGTTAAATTCATATGACACATAAACTGCGCTCCGCTTCGCTGCCCTTCGCCGCGCTTTTGGTGTGAATTGACCCTAAGTGTCGAGTCCGACAGGTCTAGGGGCCACCCGGGCTCCTAGGTATCATACGTTCACGTATTCCCCTGCGAAAATAAAGCTACCTTCCGTCTCTATCATTAGATCTCAAGCCGTCCCGTAATTTTGCATTATTCTCTAACTTATACCTAAGTTTAGCTCAACCGGATAATATGTTGTTTTATTACATACAAAGTTCCCATGAACACCTTCCAGGTCCATTATCAGACCCTAGATGTTATCTAAAAGAATATCTGTCAAAATTATAAAAAAACGTCAAACACGATGTGATTGCGATATTTTATTGAAGAGTTCCAATGGCCACCTCCTGAGTCACGGCTTTATCATCAGATCAGCTTCATGCACTACCGGTGTACCCGATTTTAGATCAATAAAATTAAAGGGAATGGGTTAAATTCAGGATTTGACCCTAACATACAAATTTACAGAATAACATTGCAAGTTAAGTAAAACCTTACAAATTAAAAATAGAATTCATTTTACAAAATAAACAGGTACCTATAATTTATCATATGTTATTTCCTCTATTTAAGGAGTTCAGCATAAAAACATTTTAGTCACCCTTTACATCTAGATACGCTAAACAAGTAGGTAATTAAGCACCCCTTATTTCGCCCCTACTTACTCACCGTTGCTACCCCTTTGAGCTAAATGACCTATTTTAAAATTAAAATTAATTTTATCAAAAACATATCTTCGTAGCGTCGAATAGTCAACGCCAAAAAACGCAAAAGTTGAAGTATTTCTTAATAGCTATGGATTTATGGAATAGGCTTGTGGTAGACATATCCACGATCAATGGTAATAAAATAATAATAAAAATAAAACTAGATAATCAAGCAGATTGCACTTGGACCAGCACCTTACAATTTGGTCAATAACGCTCCGCTTGTAAATCTTGCAAAATATGGTACTCAATTCGGAGATCCACAAGATAAGTAGCGTAAACGACATAGCTATGAGAGTCAGCAAACTGAAGTGGTGATGGGCAGGCCACATTGCTCGGAGAACCGACAACCGCTGGGGAAGAAGGTTCTCGAGTGGCCTCGCATCGGAAGACGGAGGTTGGACGGCCTCCAGCCCGGTGGACTTGGTTTGATGGCGAGGAGCTGCTGGATGCAAGTGGCTCGTGTCAGTGACCTTTGGCGCCCTATGGGGGGAGGGCATATGTCCAGCAGTGGACGTCCTCCGGCTGATGATTATCAAGTATTTCCATATTCAGATTTTCAAAATGGCTGAACAGTCTAGCATGAATATTTACGTAACATTTATTATAAGTAATTTTAATTAAAGTATGCTGTAAATTATATTTTGACTTTGAATTAGATTTTGATATTCATATTGGTGAATTTTGTTTTTTAGTCTCTTCAGCAGTTTTATAGTTCTAGATCTGTGCTGCGACTTTGGCGTTGATTATTCATGGTCCAAGTCCAACAATGCAAGCGTAAAAAATATCCATTTTTTTTTGAGTTTTTAGTAAAACGCGACCTTAATTTCTTTTGGAGTGACGTAAGAGAGGAACAATAAATCTAATAATTAAATAACTAATTACTGGCCCTATCATAATATCTCGTGCCTAGATAAAAAGAGGTAGGTAGCAGTATATGCACAGAAGTCAAAGGGGCCGGCACGACCGGGGAACTACCTCTCGCTCACATAGCATCGCGGTGAAGTGGCAGCTATCGTGGTTCATGTGGTTAAAAGTTGATCTCGTATCTCGTTAAAGCAGGCACATACATATTCTGAGATTCAGGGATAGATTACCGATTTGGAAACCATGCTTACAAGTATTAAAAATAAAATATATCCAAAATTAATAACACTTATCTATATTTCTATATTAACGTTTAACCTATTTACATATGCTAGTATGTTTCATCTATTAGAAAACTTCGTACGGATTTATTATATTTGTCTGGTAGCTCTTGGGTCATTTCACTCCTCGTTAACCAAGTGCATTTGGATTTCTTGTTCACTTCACCCGCTTCGTGATTGGCGTAGTAGAAGAATATCTGAAAAGTTAAAAACATCTATTAATAAATGTACATGTCCAAGATATTACATACAAGCAAATTCATTAGATTTCACTCAACTACATAAGGAAACAGTAAAATTAATGTCTACATAATATTACAATTAGGTATATAGTCTACAATTTCGAGCTTTGAGTTAAGAAAGTATGTACCATCTCGACAACCAGTAGTCATATAATTCTTTATTAGCTCTTTTCTATCTTGCTCTTTCTACTATATGTTAGTAGAAAGAGCAAGAGTGAAAAGGGTTATCAGCCGTATTTTCCATGTTAATCAAAAGGTCTGTGAGAGATTGAGTAGAAGAAAAAACTATTTGCAATTTTCTATTCTATTATTAATACTTACTTTGGCACCAATTTTGCCTTTGATTTCCGATGGATATTTATATTTGTAAAATCCACATGGGGCATTCGATAAAAACCTCACTTTAAGCTGTGGACCAAAGTTTTCCGAGACAATTCTCTCTGCAGTCTGAAACGAAAATGTTTTATTACACTATTAGCATTCACCAAAACAGAGTAAGTAGTTTTATTTTCCCACAATTACATTGGTATTTGGTACATAACTACACTAATGTTGTAACATTCTACTTATGTTTCCAATACTTGACTTATAATGACTACTGTTATAGCTCAGACAACAAAAAACTCAATTTAAGCAATTTGACATGATGTTATAATATCCAAATCGATATCGTAAAATCTCATTATAACACTGTGTGAGAGCGAGAGGGAGAGAAAAATGGTGAGACAGACGTATGTCAAAATCCTGAACAGCGCGCGCTTGCTCCTGATTGGCCCAGCGCGCGCTGCAATGTCAACTGTCATTAGCATATGCCGACAGTCGGCAATCGACGCCCAAGGTGATAATAGTGCTATATATACCTGATGATGATAATAAATAACTAATATCTCTCTTTACGTGACTGTGACGTGAAATAATATAGATAAAATCCTCCTACTACATCTTGAAACAAAAGAGAGCTTATTTCTTTCCAGATTTCTCCACACGATTTCTCCTTCACAATTTAGATTCATCAATGTACTACGTTAATTGTAATAAATTAAATCTATACCTATCTAAAACCACTCTGGTTGGGACTAACTTGGGAAACAAGTGAACAACCCTGCAGGAGTGCCCAGCATGAGCCGGGGAGCGCCGTGTACTCGTCGCAGCCCTGGAGTCGGACATCTCGGCGCCGACTATAATACGGACCATGGTCGGCAGTAAAGGTGCTTGGGCAGCGGTTCGGTCCTTCTGCGAGGAGGTTGTCTGGCGAAAGGAGGCGGCGGAAAGAGGCAGGGAGTGTCCCTTCGCTCCTCCACAACGCAAAACTGGAAGCAGGGTTCGGAGACGTATCTTCCCTCTAGGGGGACGGGCAGGAGGATCACGCTCTACCATATCCGCCATTCCGCGAAATCCACTTCCTTTCCCCCTTAGAGGCCCGCTGCTTGTTTATGTGGCAGGCGACCCACGGATGAGGGCAGAGAATGTGGCATCTGTTTCCATTGCCCTTGTAAGTGATAGGGGAGAAACTCCTAGAGGTTTTGTGGGTATACACCGCACATTTTGCTGTGGGAGTACATAACCAACAGCTTTCCCTGAAGTCAATAGGTATATTGCATTTCCTCCAGTAAAAAATTTTAATCTTTCTTACTTATCATACATATATGTCAACATGAAATAAGACGAAGGAAAAAGTTAAGACCTCAATCAGTAGGTTGAAATATGTTCCTCTGATTCTAACCAAGGATTGCCTTGCTCCATTGCAACCAAAATGGGTAATCATAACCGGGGACTTTTAGGGTGGAAGAAATGTCTCCATGAAATAATCTCTGTGTTGTGATATTAACTAAATGTTTAGTCTACTCTATCTACTATCACTTTACTTTGGAATCCACAAATTACATAGGTGCATAAGTTTTTGTACATATTTATAAACAACACACCTGTCTAAGGGTTTCACCTTCCTTCCAACGTCCTTGTGGTAGTAAGGTTTTGGTGTCCTTCCCTAAAGATATGGGTGCTACTAAAACCAAATGTCTCTGCAAATGTCTGTCATGGGTAGATTTATCTCCTTTTTTATCAGCTTCTGGAAAACATGAAAAATAATAGGTTTAGTATTTATGACTTCTTGTTATTTATCTTAAGTTAGTTTTATGAATTCTGTTACATTGAAATAACTTCAATAGGTTATTTAACATTTGTTCTTCTTCTTGACTTCTTGACTTGATATTCATTTTCCACATTCAATTTCAAAGCAAAATATTTTTATAACCACTGAATTGTTACTCTACTTGTTAATAACTAATCTATATCTATAAAAGGCAAACCTATCTGACTTATTATCAATGCACAGCCGAAATTACTGCACCTATAAATTTAGTTTCATCAGGAGTTTTTCAGAAACCTTTCATGATATTAGTGTGCACTAAGGTTATTTAGAAATTTAATAAATAAGGGTGTGAAATAGGGATGTAAGGTTTATTAGTATATGTGGATGTGTCTTATTTCTCAACTAATTCTTGATTACTCATTTCCCCCATAAAAGTTTTTGTATTTCTGGATTTTGGAAATATTTTTTTGTTTGTTTGTAATAGAAAGATACATTATTAGGAAGCCACTTCTGCTTTATGTATTTTATTATGATTGACTATTTTTATTTTCGACTCTAAACGAAGCACGCACTGGTCAGCTAGTGTAGTGTAGCTACCACCAAAATACTAAATTTATGAACATAAAAAAATATGAAAGCTAATTTTTTATCTCATTGGTCACACAACAAAAAATATTTGAAATCTGATATCTGTAGTTTAAATTTTTACTGTCTTTTTTAAATATATTGAGTGTTTAAAAAAAATTATATAAATATTTTAATACAGGTATAATTTATGTTTTTTTTTTTATGATATAGGAGGGCAAACGAGCAGCCGGAGCCATTTTCATGACTACCGACGCCCACAAACATCCGCGTAGAGGCTATACAGATGCGCTGCCCTCCTTTCTCCTCCCACCTTCATGGGCCACTGGCTACTTACACACCGCACAAAACACGACAGCACAGCTGTCACTTTACGCCAGTATCGTGTAAGCAAGAGGTACCTCCCCGGTCGTGCCGGCCCAATTCGACTGCATGCAAGCATGCAGTGTGGCACTATCTCTTACCAAAAATGTATCTTATGTAAAAAAAATATGAAAAAAAAATATTTAAACCATAACTTGTGCATTGTGCATTTTTTCCTAAGTAAATAATTACCTGTTTCTATTTCAGCAAACTTAAATTTAGCCAGTTCTTCATTTGAGGCATCTTCAAAGTCTTGGGCAGTTATTTTGCTCACTGCATCAATATCTACATCACCTGACTCATTTTTAAGAAGTTCAGCTTGGACCCTTAAATAAAATTTATACATCATTTTTATTGCATTCGTAATCGAGCATTAAGTGAATGCTTAAAGTTATTCTTCAAAAGTAATTTTTTTATTCATATAAAATTTCATATAAAAATGCAGAAATTAACCCAATTAAGTAGGTAGTCAAGCTTGAAGGCTAAAAATGTTTGCTACTTTGACCAGGTTTATTCCGATTTGAATTTCAGTAATTACTTTTTGTTATATTATAAATATTATAAAATTTAACCATGCCTTTCCATCATCTCACAACAACTACACCAACTATGCCTAGATCAAGTATGGATTAAATATAAGGAAGCTTCTCTGTCATTCACGCAGTAGATTTCAGAATACTTACTTATCATTTTCGTGGCGTAACTCGTGATCAGATTTAAGGCTTTTCTCAACCTCTACAGTCCAAAGTAAATCCTTAAACTTTCTTTGTATTTCATTCAAAGGCGGTGATACTACAGGTAACCTCTCAACACATACTCCAGTTATAATATCCCATGTTGAACTTGCTGTAATACAGAATAAAACAATATTTAGAGAATTATTACTGAAAGAATTACAATGATTTATAAAAAGGTTATTTCAAACCTCTTAATGATATTGTTAAGCCCACTCTAGTTTCTGTATACAAAAGTTTTCGTAGCATCATTTGTGATGATTTCAAAATGTTTTCTTTATTCGTAATAAATTAATGTAACAAATAAAAAATAATTTAAAAATAATATTATTTTTGTTCAATCCGGCATCCGTCAATGTCAACTGTCAACTTAGTTTTTTTACTTCGCCCATTATGGGCGGGCTTTAGCTTCAAGCCGTCTTCGTCTGCGATCGCCACGTCATTCGTGTATCAAGTTTGAAGGAATCAATAATTGAATTAATTCTATAATAACTCCAAGGTCTGCGATGTTTACTAAATATACTCATTTATTATTACGGAAATGGCTATAGAATGGGTAAGGCAATGTCAAATAGGCCCCAAAAAATGAAGTTATAATTCCTCGTTCGCATAAGGGTAAAAAAATCGCGTTAAAATTCCACATGCGCGTTTACCGCAAAAAAGTCACCTTTTGTCGTATCTCCTCGTATTGAAAAGACACCCCTGAAGACTACTGCTAGCATCGGAATACTGGGAGTCAACATATCGAGCAATGCAACATTCAGTTTCGCGGTCATCAAAGGCTAAACTTGCCTCAAAGATGATGGGTATACTCAGCTCAGCTACTGCTTAGCCCAGCAGTACTTCACACCAGCCCACCGACTGCAATTCTACAAGGAGCAGATCCACCCGCATATGCAGTACTGCTCCCACCTTTGGGCAGGGGCCCCGAAATATCAGCTAGATCCATTTGACCGTATTCAACGTAGAGCGACTCGAATCGTTGATGAACCTGTTATTTCCGGGCAGCTCCATCCTCTGACCCTACGGAGAGATAACGGTTCCCTCTGCATCTTTTAGTTTTACCGTACTTTCAATGGGGAGTGTTCCAAGGAATTGTTCGGCTTAATACCAGCAGCTGAGTTCCATCATAGTACATCGCGACAGTGCGAAGTGCAAGGCGAAGTTCCACATCCACCACCTCGATATTCCTAAATGTAGTACTGTGCGGAATAAACGCCATTTTTACCTCGTACAACAGTAGTATGGAACCAGCTGCCTCTCTCGGTATTTCCGATCCGATATTACTTAGGGATCTTCAAGAAAAGAGCATTCCCCTTTCTTAAAGGCTGACAACGCGTCTGCAAGACACTTTGTTTTGCGGATGTCTATGGGCGGCGGTAGTCACTAATCACCTGCTCGTTTGCCCCCTATAACTTAAAAAATAATAAAAACAAAAATTTTAACCGGGAGGGTGGATATAGGTTGTCGGATTCGTGGAATCCGGTTATCGGGAATGTAGGCGTCAAGTTCCTGTTGTACCTTCGTATAAGGCGTCGGATGTTGTGAATGTTGTGTGGCGGGATTTTAATAGATTGAATAAAAATAATGACCATCAAATTGCGGGTATTTCGAAGCACTCGCGCGGCTACGAGACAATGACACGGAGCATCAGTCTACTCCTATTCCCTATATTATAGTCTACTCGTAATCATTGGCGTTGCATTACGGCCGAAACGTTGAGAGTCGAGGTAAATACTTCGATTAAAATAGTATGCGATTACGTTCCGTTTACAGTATATACTTAATATGAAGCTTAGTGACTGAACGACGGACAGATAGGCAGACAGACGGACAGCAAAGTCTTAGTAATAACTAATAGGGTCTCCTTTCTCTGTCTCGGTACGCCTTTTATCCTTTCGCTACGGAACCTTTAAAATATCAGATGAGACTTAGGATCCTTGACATTTGGTATTATCATTGTCGTCATTGTACATCGATTTCTTTTCTATTCTTATTTTTTCTTTTGTTGTTATTATTATCTGTGTACATGCGTTTGACATTTGATTTTTTTTCACTGTATTGGCAACATCGTACTCTCTTTTTCCGGCTGTCGGTGTCATTGAAAGTAAGCAAGTTGGGATATTGTTGTTTTAATCTAAATAAATCCCAATAATTTAACTAAAGAGAAGTGTTTAATTTGTACAATTAGTGTCTAAAATAGTGCTAATTATAGATTAGGTCATATTTCTGTTAAAAAGTTCAAAACCTTGAAGAAGCTAATTGTCAATGTTACGGTGGGGTTATAATTTGTTATTTCGTTTTTAGGCCTCAAGATGAAGCAAATCGTTGCTAATCAAAAAGTGAAAATACCCGAAGGGCTTACAGTTTATGTCAAATCGCGGCTGGTGACCGTAAAAGGCCCGCGAGGAGTTTTAAAAAGAAACTTCAAACACTTAGCAGTTGACATTCGCATGGTAAACCCTCGGTTACTGAAGGTAGAGAAATGGTTTGGATCCAAAAAGGAACTCGCTGCCGTAAGGACTGTATGTTCTCATGTAGAAAACATGATCAAAGGTAAGGATCCCATCATAAATATTAGTACTATTGAGACAAGCTGTAAGCATACTAATGTTATGGAGATTTAATACATTGTGTTCAGATAAAACCAATCAGGTCACAATCGCTTTAAATCTTAGACAAGCCTTCGTCTCATTTTTACGATTGAAAAACTAAATAGAACAGAATGATCCATGAATAAACATTTGCTCAATGTTTTGTTCATACTAAATGTTTAAATGCTGACAAAGTTTTTGGTTTGTTTATTTTCATTCTGTTGATACAAAAGGTCCTAGCACAATTTTTAATTTCAATAACATTAATTACTAAGTCATTACAATACCAGTATAGAAAATTAGAGTATAAAATGAAAACTAATATTTAATTTTAAAATATATTTTAACTTAGGAAGGTTAGAGAGCACTAGCTTCTACATGATGTTGTTCTTACTTATTTTGAATCTAGATTCATTATATTTATCTAATAATAATTAATGTATAAATCGTAAATATTGCATTTATGCTTCTTATGGCCTGTTTTTATAGGATTTCAAATTAGATTACTAGTTAAATTAAACCTAAAATAGTTTTCTCTAATGTCCTCAGCCTTATCTACCAAATGGCTATTCACTGATTGGATCAGTCAATAGGCAACTTTATTATTTCACATTAATACAAATACACATTAAATGCTGTTGCATTAAAAGAGGGATATGCTTCTATTATTTTAAGAAACATTATACATATGTTTTTTTGAACTGCTCCTATATAAAACATATTGAATTTCAGGTGTAACAAAGGGATTCCAGTACAAAATGCGTGCTGTATATGCCCATTTCCCTATTAATTGTGTTACAACCGAAGGAAACTCAGTTATTGAGATCCGTAATTTCCTGGGTGAGAAATTCATCAGAAGGGTAAAGATGGCCCCAGGAGTGACTGTTGTCAACTCACCCAAACAAAAGGACGAACTGATCATCGAAGGAAACTCCATTGAAGATGTTTCAAGCTCAGCAGCCCTCATCCAACAGTCTACCACTGTCAAAAACAAAGATATCAGAAAGTTCTTGGATGGTCTATATGTTTCCGAGAAGACAACTGTAGTACTGGATGAGATATAAATATTAAAGTTTGTAAGCTGATTTTTTGGTTTTATTGATAAGTATCAAGCAAGTATCTTTATTTTTGTTGTGTTATAATAAACATCATCAAAATAACCAAATTAATGTATCTAAAATGCACTCTCTTTTCCATATAAGAGACTTTGAAACGATCTTAAGCCACTTGAAAAATGAGTGACAACTGGTTTAAGGAATTGATAATGGCAGAATCGGATCGCGAAGAAGCAAGCTTAGAATTTCTATAAAACTTATGTACAGAAGCTGATGAGTAACATTTCTGCTTCTTACTTTAAATGTTTCTTTCTTTTCTTCTAAAATTATGGATCCCCAAATGTGGATGCCTGTCATTAAATCATCTGCCTTTGTATTCAGCTTGCTAAGTAGTTTTTTGATTGTACAGTCACGAGCAATAATATGTATACACTTTAGTACCCTGTCACAATAACTTTCTTTGACAATTAAAAGCAATAATAAGGAATTTCAAAAAAACAAATTATGACAAGGTACTAAAGTGTATATATATTATTGCTCGTGACTGTACATTAAAATTTATATTTATAGATTAATCTGTCTTTTAGCATATTGACTTCTTAAGTTGCAGCATATTTTTCTCACTACAATTATACTATTTTAACAGTTTATTTAAATGTATTTAGCTATTTTACAGCAACCATGGTCAGAGTCTAAGATAACAGATGTGCTAATGCTATAAATTACTTATAATGCCCCAAAGTTTACATATATTTTGGTATTCTGGAAAATAAAAGAAGTATTTTGTACCTCAAAGTATAAGTAAACAAAACATTATTTCAAATAAAACAAAGTGATTTGAAGCAAAGGGAAGCACTTACCAATTACCTTAGAGATTATCTATCAATTAGAACTCTTCTCTCTATTAAACAAAATCCATAAGGACCTATTTTTTGCTATAATAACTAATAACCTTAGGACATAGTTATCTTCCAGTAAAGCTTCTTAAAAATAGCCTTGATAATTACTAAATAAAATTTGATTAATGTAGTTTTATTGTAATGACGAGTCCACCAGGAATAAGAGTATAAAAATCTATTGGATTTCAAAATGTTTCTGAAATAAAACTACATAATTATCTTCACAACACTTCCCAAATAACATAGAGAACAGTGCAACTTGTAAAAATAATCCTTAATTAAAATATCTATATTGCAATTTGCAAACACCTATAATTTGTGTATTAGGCACGAGCTTTTCTCATACATACATACTTATTATAAAAGTTTATTAGTACATAGTATATAGCTATATTCTTGCAAATTTAATAACTTTATAACACAAATAAACCAATAACATGGATTAAATTACTTAATAATAACATATTACTTATCTTTACTAATATTATAAAGAGGAAACCTTTGTATTTTTGTATGTTTGTATTGAATAGGCTCAAAAATTACTGGACCGATTTCAAAATTTCTTTTACCATTACTTAGAGGGATTCTTCCGAATCCGTGTAGGCTTTATTTTATCCCGGAAAATAGATAATTCCTACGGGAATCTCAGTAATCGCGAACGAAGTCGCAGGCAACAGCTAGTTAGGTTATATTTATAACAAGCAAGCTCTCGGATATCCTCGGTGGATGTCTGAATATAATACCATAGATTGAAGTCTAAAAGTAGAACTAAATGCCTAGAAAAAAATCTTAATTTTGAAGATGATGAAGTGAACATAAGAAGTAGAAATTAAACTAACGGCCAGATGATATCAAAAGATATATGAATGTCAAAGCTGATTTCTTTGCTTTATGCAGCAGACAAATTAGCCGTTGTATGCACCAGCTAATCAATTATCTTCAAGAGTGAGAGGATGCAGCCACAGCAAATGTATAATAATTGCAGTCAATACATGCTTTGATAAGCTCTTGATTTTTAACAGGGCCCTATTGTGCAGACCTCAAGTGACAATAATGGCCTACGCAGTCGAGTGATTTTATTCTGCGGCGTAGAAAAAAGTACGCTCTGCGAATAAAAAGTCCCCGGCGGATGTACTGCGTAAGTACTCAACGCACATGGTGTGCATGTGTTGCCCGGCACTTACCTCACTAGAGCTCACTACGCGGACTAAAATGTTCCCGGATTTGTCCTTGGTCAACGTAAAATATATCGGGAACCGCGACAATTTCTGACGAGCAACGAATGGTATCTCCGAAACTGATCTCACGTAATCGTGGCAAGAAGAGAAAGGGGAAAGTGTGTGTTTTTGCTTTGAAATTGTAAACAGTATTGAACATTTCTCATCAATCCTACTAGGCTTGTTTCATCGATTCTTTCCCAGGCCAAAATTAGGTTAGAAGTTTGAACTGTATTGACATTCAAAACGAGATTTGTGAGGTTCTATTTCTAATATAAAAAAAATCGATCAATACAATGTAAGATTGTGTACACGCACATCAATGTATTGCAGACTACATACAAACTAAGCAGAACTCCATTGTACAATTCTGTCGGTGGCTACATAGAGAAAATAAAGAGGTGTTGCAATTAAATTTCCATATGAAACAATGCGTGACAATTTCCGGGGTGAGGGGGCATTAGATCCCGGCCACTTTCATATTTTCACCGGTAGCTAGCTAGTCCCTTCCTTTTATATTGATCTTACGAAGACTATTTCACACTACGTGTCATTAAGGGCGGGATGCACATGTTATATACAGTGAAAATATTTTGAGTCGCCGAAAATATTGGGCTGATTTTAATTATATGATCAATTTTTAAATAAGTATAGTAAGAGCAAAACATCTATGGCCACACATATCCCCACTACGATATATTTATGACCTCACAAGGGACCAGACTAATTTAAAGACTCGCGTCAGCTAGCAGCTGAAATATGAACTTTTATAATGCCTATTTTCGTTTGAATAATATTTATAAATACTAAAATACAAATCTAGTACGAAAATATAATCTCAATGTCATTGTTACTCTTTTGTAAGTACATATTTAATGCCTGAAATTAACATTAGGAATGGCCAAGGGCCCCACTCTGTGTTTCAGGATCTGTAATAACATCAGGCCTCCTCACTGTATATACTGTGGTTTAAGGTTTGACAAAGTGTAAATTCCTTCGTGATTACAATATAATATGATAACATCACATATTTTTAAATACCTAAAACCAATGAAATCGAATCTTTTTCGGGAGATTCTTAAATATAATGCCTAGGTACATCCTAATTATTATTATAGAAAAAAGGAATTTCTAGTATTTGCATAAACACAATGTGTCTATTTCGTAGTTTACCTTAATTCTTTAAAATAATAATCAATGCATATCAATTTTCTTGATTAAAAATACTTTTTTTATTTAAAAATTTTATTTATCACCCAGCAATTTCATGGACTCATTCAAACAATAAAATAATTCACGGAAAAAGAAAAAAAAGAACAACAATTGAATTTTAACGTAAATAATTTTATTCATACTAGTCTATTGAACATCACTAACTGATAAATTTGTACATCTGCAAATATGGAGTACGGATAGTGTGTTAACTATTCGCTAAGTGAATAATACTTATAATTTTATTATTATACAAAATTTAAACATACATTATTAGTTTGAAAATACACTTTATGATTAAATAAATAATTGTTAATGGAATTAATCATACTCACAATTATTAGTGTTATAACATCAGAAAATTAATACACAGATTATAAATTAATAACGAGTGCAGTTCGTTACACACCTGATAAAAGAGTACCCACATAGTGATAAAAATTATATAAGAATAATATAAAGTAATATTTACATTTCTTGCATCATAATAAAAAGTATTTAAGTACTTGTTAAAATAAGCCAATAAGCTTTTAATGTCGAATGAATTTCTTTGGTAAATTAAACAATAGATATTAATTAAACTAAAATTATTGTGATCAGAATTCAAAACCAGCCATCGAGGATTCTTTTAAATTTTATAAATTAAAATATTGTAACGGGAGCAAGTCAGTTTTAAAATTAAGTACAAACCAAAGTACACAATTATTATATAAAATATACAATTGCACTTAAAATTATAAAACAATATTAATACAAGTATATGTATTAAAAAGAAATCTAAAGCACTCCGTGCTCGCGTTCAGTGCCATATTTGCAGATGGCCACTAATCCGTAAGAAAATAAAATTCTCAATAAATAAATGTCAATCACTATCCGGTGAGACATTTCACACCATATAACACAATCTCTTACTATAAAAATGATCAACAAACAACTTTGCACCTCATCTAAGTGTTAAATGGGACGTGTGCATGACATGAGATTCAACGGGTATGATACAGATTGCCGCTTGAGCAAAAAATTCTGATACACAATTCTTAGCCTAGCCATGCAGGAGCGTGAGGTGGGGGGCTACGATATAATACGGTTACAACTAGTAAACTTGTCATATAACTTTGAACCGGTGCGCTGACACTGGCGAGTGCGAGATCTAACTCCACCGCGACCATCTAGCGACCTGATTAACAAATTAACGTGAACAATACAATTTCATATTATGCTACAATATACAATCAATTTACATGAAAATTCAAGCGGGTAATTTAATAAATAGTTTAATACGCAAACACGCTATATTGTTCTGTTAGCGCAAGCGGGAGCGAGAGGCGGCGCGTGACGTTTCATAATCGCGTGAAATGTCACTCAAAATGTAAACTAGGGAGCGTCTACACAGCGCCGTTCGAAGGTGTGTAAAACCAATAGAAAATTCGTAACTATCTAACGCGTCAATCGGAGGCACGTGGGGGCAGCTTACTTTTCAATTTGAAAGAAACGTAAATCCCTAAATCTCATATATTTTTCATCGAAATATTTCCGACCAGAGGTGCTCTCAGTCAAGTTCAAAAGTAAGGCGCATTCACGTCTAATGTATATTCAGACGTGAAAATCTAAACAAAGCACTTTAAAATCGCTTATATTATAAGGGCATTAAGGTTCACGGTTCGTGTAGACCATAAGGTTATTGCTTTCACACTAACGAGATAGATCCGATGAGAAACAATTAACGAACACGTTAATAGTGTGCGGGTGGTAAAGTCCAAGAAGACTAAATTAGCATCGTTGCGAATTGTGATTGCTTACGGAATTCGCAACCAAAACCTCCTCGCTTACCTATCAATTCGAAACGACGAAATATATTAGAACGAGTTAGAAAAAAGTCAACGACACGTTAAAAAGGGCCAAAATGTCCGATAAATATTTTTGCTAAAGTTTTAATACGAAGGGATTGGGGAGGAGATTTTGATCGAGTATATATCGAATATCGCAATTTCACTAGAGGACCGCGTAAACTGAACCGAATGTAGAGCAACGCTCACAGCGCGCCGTGAACGTCCAGTGTATGAATGCCCAGTGCGTCGCAAGCGCTCGGTGCGGCACGAACGCTCGGTGCGTAGCGAACGCTCGGTGCATCACGACCGCTCAGTGCGTCGCGAACGCTCACAGTGCGCCGCTAGCGCTCAGAGAGCAGCGCGGCGCTCAGAGCGCGTCGCGCCGCGGCACCCACACGCTGGGTCCGCTCTCGGCCGTGATCACCGTCTTCACCTTGCCGTAGATCTCCTCAGGCGTGTCTCCCGTCACCACCGCTGAAATTTATATTTTATTTTCAAAATTTTAAACTACTCATAAATTTCACTAGTTTTTTTAAATAGCTAAAGTAACCGGCGTCGTCGTCGATGTTTACATAGTTTTATACGAAATCGATTTAATTTGTTATTAGCCAAAATTTGGGTCTAGATTATGCCCCAAAAAGCATATTGCCATTTTTTTTTACAAAAAAATACACATGGTTTATTTAAATCCTACTAATATTATAAATGCGAAAGTTTGTAAGAATGTTTGTTACTCTTTCACACAAAAACTACTGAACGGATTTTCATGAAACTTTACAGTAATATAGCTTTCATATTAGAATAACATAATAAGTTAAATTTTTGAATCATTTTTGAAGTCCGAAATACACGCGTGCGAAGCCGCGGGCGGTATGGTAGTATTAGTATATTCATGAGCTCACCTGTGAAGTACTCTGCAAATTCTTGTTCCATTTTTAAAGCACGTTCGTATGTTTTCTTCGCTTGATCCTCGGTCATTCGTTTCGTCATTTCCCTAAAAAAATAAACAATTATTTATGTGCCTTTACACAGATGATAAAAAAATAATCTAGTGTAGCCGAACTTACATTATAGACTCCATACTCTTTGGCTTAATAAATATGGCGATCGGATAGAGCTGCGCGACCTGTAACCTCTTGATCGCGTTGCCGCTCACGTCCAAAATGCAATGTTTACCCTGGGAAATAGAGATAAGAAAATATTAGTACGCATAGTTATGTATTTGTATTGCAATCAGTATCATTTAGCCTATAATCTATATTGGCGGAAGCCCAACGAAATAGACACGAGGCCATATCGTTAGGCGTTAAAAACTGATAATATTACCACTTCATAATGTAGATTTCTATTACTAATATAATGGTTAAAGTCGGCCAGTAGTTTTGAGGCCTATTTATTCGAAACAAACAAAAAAAATGTTTTCTCTTTATAATATTATACTAATATTACTACTTTAACCACTTTTCACCATAGAAAGCCACGTTGTCATGTGGTAACAATAGATGAATGATATTACTAAAGATTTACAGTACTTAGAAGCTTATATATAAATATTATTATTTGTATATAAGCTCGTCTTTATTTACTAATACATTTAGAATTCGTAAAAGTTTGTGAGAGTCCGTATTGACTCTTGGGATGATTCAGTGATGCAAGACAACGCGTCTCCATTACAACTGAATGTACGCGTGTTTATAGGCGGTGGTAGTCAATTATTAAAAGACTTGACGGCTTGTTAATGTTTTATCCATTAGTAAACAACAATGGGAGACACTTGGAGACTACGAATGCCCAATAACATCCGCACAGAAAATGCAGATGCGTTACTCTGTTTCACAAAACGGACCACCGGCTACTCACACACCGTACGCAACGCGATATAGCCAGCGCTGGATTAAGTTCTGGCAGAGCCCGGGGCTTCGTGACCTTCCTGGGTACAAAATGACCTTAAGACCTAAGCAAAACCCGTAAGCCTTACAGGGTACGGGGAGGCAGCACTCCTGAGCCCCCTCATTTGAATCCAGCGCTGAATTTATAGCCATCACTTTTAAGATAACGCTTTTAAGTTTTGGTGAGTGAGAGATACCTTCCCCAGTCGTACCATCTGGCACTACTTCTTACTTTTGTAATTTGACTACGGAGGTGAAGTTACCTTCTCGGCGACCTCCCGCACGGAGGCGACAGAGGTGCCGTACAGGTTCTCGTTGTACTGGCCCGCCTCTATGAACAGGTGGTTCTGTATGTCGCGCTCCATCTGCTCGCGCGACGACACGAAGTGGTAGTCGCGCCCGTCCACCTCGTAGTCGCGCTGCGCCCGCGTTGTGTCTGCACCGTGATGATTACAGTTAAATTAGAGCCACTGCACACATGCTACATTTAGTATCGGCGATTTAGTCGCTTTTTAGAAGCTGAATACAGCGTTCAGACGCTCCCCAGCGCACACTTAAAAACGCTGAATGCGGCGATTTAGTCGCAGGACGACTGCGAGTGTTACGTATCGAGCATCGGAGCAGTTGCCAAATTCGCTCGATTTTGATACCGCGACTAAACTCAAAGTCGCTAAGGGTCAACTCACACCAAAAGAGCGGCGCAGGCCAGCGAAGCGTAGCGCAGTTTATGTGTCATATGAATTTCAACTTTATTTTCATTACTATAGTACTTATTATCGAATTCTCGCGACTTCTGGAGCATTCCAGCAACTTCCCGAGCAGTCGCGGGAATCCGCGCACCTTCCCTACCGGGCGGGTCGCTTCGCTTCGCTGCGCTTCGCCGCTCTTTCGGTGTGAGTTGACCCTAAACGTCATAATATTATAATATCTCCCTGCGGGAGTGTGGGTCGGCACTCCGCCCCCTTTTGGACCTCAAACCAAGTCTCGTCGCCCGACGATCACTCATAGCAATCGAAGCACAGCGATGAAGCTGTATTGACTATGTACCGACCGCTCAGCTGTCACTCTACGCCGGTATAGTGTAAGCGAGAGGGACCTCACCGGTCGGCCCAATTAGGCTCTGCATTGCATTGTAGTGGTCTACCTCCTAGCTATAATACCTTTATATCTGTTAGATCAGCGGTTCTCAAAATTTTTTGGTGGCGAACGCATTTGAAGATCTACTTTTTTGACGGAACATCAAAATAAAATAAAAGGTTATGTGCATTTTTTATTTAGTACATTTATTTACTTAGGTATTTAAACGTAATACAATGCATACAATTCTGATTCGGGACACTGACGTATAGTGACAGGTATATTTTTTCTCATATTATAGTACATTAAGAATTTCCGTTGTACTTAAACTGTTTAAACTTTATTTTCATTACTCTAGTGCTTATTATCGAATTTTCGCGTCTTCCGCGCGACTGCTCGAACATTCGCAGGAATCCGCGCGTCTCGTTCAAGTTTCTCATGCGATAATAAGTATTATTGTAATTATTATAAAGTTGAAATTCATATGACACATAAACTGCGCTCCGCTTCGCTGCCCTTCGCCGCGCTTTTGGTGTGAATTGACCCTTAGATTATTATACATGGTACTCACGTGGTACACAGCTGCCGAACTTGTCCGGGAACTCGGATATGAGGTCGTCGTTGATCCTGTCCTTCAGCGGGCCGAGTATGATGACGGGCCGCGTGTAGCTGATGGTGAGCTGCTGCACCGTCTCGTAAGACAGCACCGCCTCGTCTTGGCCTGCAAACATCCGAGCATCAGCTGCGAGTCGACACTTCTCGAGGCTAAACTCATTCCTATGGAACGCGGTTGTTTAATTCTATGGCTGGCGTTAGTTGAAGCGAATCTACTATCAAGCGGCTCTATGTGTTAAAAACTTTGTGCAAAAAATTCGACGTGTGAATACAAATAACAGGACATACTTTCTTTTTCCTCATCCTAATTTCACTGGTTAAAAATATGTAGATAATGAAAAAGATAAGAATATACAACTAGCTTCCGCCCGCGTGGATTTCGGACTTCAAAAATGATTCAAAATTTTAATTTATTATGTTATTCTGATATGAAAGCTATATTACTGTAAAGTTTCATGAAAAACCGTTCAGTAGTTTTTGTATGAAAGAGTAACAAACATTCTTACAAACTTTCGCATTTATAATATTAGTACAATAGTACAACAATAAATAATTCAGTTACTTTATAGCAATAAATACTTTGCCTATAAAGATTATAATGCTTGCAATTGCAATGCAATGCAATTATTGTTTTAAAATTAGTAAGTTATTAGGTGCTAGGTAACCCTATATTCCTCATTTTAATAAGGTGAGTTTTAAACGAAGTTGAACATTATATATTTAGTTCCAACTATACTATTGTAACTATGTACATATAATATATTTCAATAAATAAACATGTGATATTTGGTTTCAACCTGTAAATCAACACCAGTGATAATCGTGATCAAAATAATTTATTTTTATCATGAAAGTCAAATCTAATCCCAAATTAATAAAAGTATGTCATATTATTTATATTGCTCATAAACTGGCGTGGTAAAGCTTTGATGTATAACTAATGCAGTTTTTTATAACTAGGTCCTATATTGATGTAATCAGTTCTTTGATCTTTATTTTATGTCTTTTGCAGCATGAATATATTAATTACAAAGAAATTCTACTATTTTTATTCTTTTAACACAATAAAATAATGATATGTGTAAACACCTTTTTTATACCTATCTTTTCGTTTATTATAACTTTTGCCTTTTATATCCAAAATATTTAAATTTGTTGTGAATGATTAGTAAACCGAAGTACAATTTATTATTGTTACAAATAATGAGTTACAATGTTGCAATAATTGTATGTGTGGAAACACACGCAGCACTTAACTCTAGAACAAATTATACTATAAGTAACAATTTTCTTCAAATAATATGTTTCAGTCTTCCTGGGGTACCCCATGTGCTTACACAAAAATCTTTACTTGAGGATCGGGCTACTCAAATTGAGGTTTTCTACACCATAAAAGTTTGAAGTGCTCTCATGTCTTAAGATCGCGCCAATTTTAATCAGTAGTGTTGATTTTGTGATTTTTAATTAAAATTCACAAAAGCAATTAGTAAATGACCTAGTTTCAGTACTCATTTCTAAGATTGTAATAAGACCTTAAATTGTCTACCAGTACCTAAACTACCACACATTACTTACTATTAACTAATTGCCACGTGGACAAATAAAACAAATCCGTAAAAACGTATATTATTCGCTAAGAGAAACCTGAACATAATCCAGGTGCCAGATTTGCTGCTGTGGAAAATAGGTTTCTCATTTAATAGTTTCGGATCTTGGTCTACATATAGACGATCCAGATACATACTCGTATAATCCCAGGGAGCAACTATAGAGCAAGCAATATAAAAAATATTCAAAATCAATTTTGAGCAAAAAAAGGTAATTTTGGCTATTTGTTTAAAAAAATATTTTTGAACATAATTGTTTATTGTATTGACCATTGTTGCCACCTGGCAACATACAGACATGCTATCTGGATCGTCTATAGAGTAAGGTCATGATCATGAGCAAAGAAAATCATTAAGGAATCTATTTTCCACGATAGCAAACCTGCCACACAGACTTAAACAGTATTTGGTCGATACGCGTGTATCGGCCTTTCTCTATATTTTTTCTATCGATGCATTTGTCTATTGGTGATAGAATTTTGACACATTGACAAAACTTATTGCCAAATTCTATCTCCAAAGCATGGGTAGATAAAATATAGAAAATATCAGTAAATGGAATAATTCCACACGCTTAATTTGAAAATTAGATCAAAATTAATACCTATATAATTACGTTATATCGAATGACACAAGTTTGAAACTTGAAAAACGAAGAAATAAATAAAGATATATTTTATAATAGAGAAAATAATTAAGTTGAAGGAAACCGCAATACCGCGCCTTAAGACTTTAACAAAGCGATCTTATAAAGGAAAATGATGCGTGTTCATATTTGCACGACTCCTACACCCATTTAAGTATGAACTTAAGAATTAAGATAGAACTTGGCTCTACTGGCTCTTTTCCACAGTCATCTGTGAGCATTTCTAAAGAGCGGTATAGCGGTTTGGAATAAATATTACGCATAATTTATAATATATCACCTGAAAATACTATCATAAATATCCATTTCGAAATATTACAGGCCGGGAGCTCACGACCAATATAGTTTAAATGTTAGAGAGAACATTTTTCCTATCAATTATGGTTTAAAAGCCAGGTATTTATTTTAAGAAATAAAATTAATAAAGCCTCAATTTTTTGAAAAACTTTATGAGAACAACTTTGTCCCACTTGATAAACGATAGTAACAATATATACTTTAACGTTATAATATATTAGATATCATATTGCATTTATAAAAAAAAAAACAATTATGTAAAATTATTAAGCAAACGAGTGATAAGATAATTAAGCACTCTGAATGCTCTTAAAATAACGTTATCAATTAATTTAACAGTTTTTTACATTATAGTTATACTAAACGACTTCGATAAATAAACTAAATGATATTTGTTTTTTTATCTTTGATTAAAAGAAATTAATAAGATGTAGGTTATAAAATACTGAAGATTTTGTCTAGAGCTCCCAGTCCATAATTGCCAGATAAATATCTAAATTAAATAAAAATTAGAAAGCCAAATATGCATAGAGCTACGTTTATTAATATATAAAAGTTTTAATAGCACCATAAAGACAAGTAGAGAAGACAAAATAATTTTAGAAGAAAATAGTTTACACTAAATAATATGAAAATTTGTAAGCGATGCAAATATTCGTAACACAGCATGATAGAGTAAAGAAAACAAGCCCTAATGATCTATGCGACGTGAACAACCGACTTCGTATTTAGATGTAAGTTGAAATTCGAAAGTATCCGACCATACAGCACAGTGTATATAGCTTACATTCTAAGTAACATACAGAAAATTAACATTTGATTTAAGCACAAGAGAGACAAAAAGGAATACCTATATATATGACTTAGCATTTATAGGCTTTATATATTCCTATATACATAAACCCTATAAAGGCTAAGCCATTCCGTAGTTGAGCTTTATATACTCCATCCAAGTATGCCTTCTTGAATAACTACCTGATTTAAAGTGTTACAGTTTATTCACAGTTCGTTTTAAATTAATACTTGCGACTTATATTTAGTAACAAAACAGTGTGACATTAATTTAAGGACAGGTATTTTTTTTTTAAATTTTTTTTTAGCTTAGTTTTTTTATTATTGTTACATATCGAATTCTGATATGGTTATAACTTATACCTATAAGTATTACAAAATGAGTTATATATAAACTTAATAACGAGAAGATTATTTTAGCCTTTAAAAATAGCGTTAAATCGACTCCAATGTAAATTTTCTGTATACAACCTTTAGTACGTCGTAGCATTCGAAAATCAAACTCATGTGCCGGCTGTACGCAAAAGTATACATGCTAGTGATGTATGTGTAACTAAAGGCATAGCAACACTCGTGCGGCATGCGCAAGTGATGCGATAGAGGCGGCTCTTGTGTCCTCGTGTGCTTCCAGTGGCCCACTCTCCATAAACAAATCTAGAACTTTATGCGGTGACCCGTCTTTTTGGCTAGAAGAGCGCGACGTCACACAATTATTGAAAATGAACAGAACTCCGTGGGCTCGATTGTGGATATCTTGGTGCGAAGAGGCTATTAGAATCATCGCGTTGTATGCATTAGAAAAGTCTAAACATAAACATATCACAAATAATAAAAAAAAATCGAGTGTTATTGAAATGAAAACTACGTTTCTAATTGATGATCATAACCAGAATGCGGGAGGTAAGGTATCGGCTACGGCACTCGCAAGCTACTCCTCACTCCCAAAACTTACACTCGTCCTCGAGATATATTAGCGTTATCTCCTCCATCATGGGAAGTTCCACTCGGTACAAGATCTCCCCTATACGTACAAAAATTATTATAAATATTTAGAAATGTTGTGTGCAAAAACCGTATTCGTCGGAGAATCGACTTGTGGGACGGACACGAGTGAGAATCGAATCGATATATTATCCGAGTAATTTTGAGCTCGCAATTGAAACCGGCAAGTACAGGTCCATCACTAGCACCGATCACAACGGATGGGTTATTGAGGTACGCTTGCTTCTATAAGGCAACTAGAAGCACGGGACAAGACGAGTGTTAAACAATTCCTTGTGCTCGCTGCGACCTTAATATTCAGGTGTCTACGACAAGTATACAAAATAAACAAAACCGTGGCATTTATTTAACATCAGACTACACTACTGCGCTGTAATTTCAACATGTAAAAGCGAAAATCAATATAACATTTAGTTCGCAATGAAATAAAAACAAAATCGATTACTGCACGGTAATGTAGCGAGATCGATACATCAACATAACAGGGTACATCACTCGTCTTCGGCTGGTCGCGTACGCCTTGTTACTTTACAAGCAACAGTTATCGCATATATAATTCAATTATATAATACTAACTTCTATTATTAAGAATAAAGCATTATCATGCTTTTCCATATATCACTACAAGCGTTAATTTACTCACACATGTCCAGTACATTTATATATTATACGGAGTATATAAATGATATAAAATCGTTATTTATATATTTGTAAAATCAAATTCTGCTAAAGTATAGTAGCAGTATCTATATAAAACCCAATACATAATATATACTTATGTTGTTTATATATTACGTCATATATTATGATGTATGATATGATGTAAAATCCTGGAAAATCTGTACAAAGTCATTCATAAATAAATGATTCTTTATAGGAATCGATATTTCAATATAATTTCTAAATAATTTTAAATTTAAAAAGATATGTAAATATTTATTTTTTTTATCAACTAAATTTCCAACAAAGGTACTTAAATACCAATGAAGTAGTTTGAATTTTAAATTAAACCTCTAAAGAGGTATGCAGAATCCCAGATATTATCCAATTATTCGATTAGCAAAAGAAAAGACTGCGTTACTTCAACGAAGTTTTATCGATCGTTATTCTATTTTTAACTAGTTGATTCTAATAAAAATGTATAAGACGCAGCGACGCGAGTAACATAAACAGACCATTGTGGTATCGAGACGACATTAAAATAGCAAAAATCGATAAAAGAACGTTCGAGAAACGACCTACATTCAATATACAGCGAATAGCTAAAGTATAAATAGAGAACTGTTAGAGACTCACCGTCCGCGTTGGCGTCTTCCTGCGTGTAACACAACATGAATGCTGCAAACAAATCATATAAATATTTTAAACTCTACATCAAATCAACGATATTTTCAAAAATATATATACTATTATTTATTTTAATAAAAACCTGCCTGAAAATAAATGGCTTTATTTGAATTTAGAATAATACGACTTTCGAATAAAACTTATTTGAATTTCGAATAGCGCAGCAATCTAATGCTGGCTATAGAATCTTTTCAATTTTGATTATTGAGAATTATTGTTACTTACGCTCTTGGTCCGAGCCGTCCTCGGACTTGCCGTCCTCTCGGCTCTTCATGAAGGGGAATCTTCTGCTGAATGACAAAGTTTTCTTTTTCCTTTCCAATGTGGATTGACTCTGAAATTGAGAGGAGTAACTTAGAAACAGCAGCAGCATTGGTTACCTAAATCCACATAGGTTAATACAATAGATAAAATATTGAGAGGTTAGTCATTGATGCTTGTTGCTGTCACGTTTGGTACGCTTAACATTTCTACATAGACCATTGGGCACCTAGGTCAAAGGACAAATCATTTGCGTGACTTACTTGTAACAGGACTCATTTATTAGATGATGACACTCATTACTACTACGTTTCTACTCTCTACAGACTCGGATCGTTACAACTCTATATAATCCCCTCAGATCACATTGGAAAGATACTGTCATGATACATTGCATCCTACTTTTCCGGAAGGAGGAAGGACAGCAACACATCTGTTTAACCTCTATGCTATGTCTATAGGCGTCGGTAGTCATGAAATGACTCCAACTGCTCGAGAACGAGAAAAAACTCACAGCGCTGACGGGCGTGCCCTGCCCCTGGAACTTGACCTGGCGGTCGCGCGCCCGCTGCTTGCGCTCCCAGCGCCTCTTCGACGGTATGATGCCGATGGCGTCCGCCTCCGTCGAGTCCAGTCGCCTGGATACACAAAACAAATTAATTGACTTAGCTAATATTTCGTTCAAATATACAACCTCTTTTTATTACATCCGCGCTTAGGGGAGAAAAAAATAATGCCTAACTTCCGCAAATGTATCTTTAAACGAATGTTATGTGATTATAATGAGATTTCTTTTTTTCTTTATTTATGAAGGAGAGAGAGCTCTATCTCTCTTCCACCTGCGGAAGAGAGCTGGGTTGGTGCCCCCTTTCGATCCGAAACTCTCATATCCCGAACACTCACAGCAATTTGATGAAGCTGCTTCTTCTTCCTTTCCTTTCTCAGCATAAATTGAGGTCTAAAAAAAATATTCTTACCTCGCCTGCCACCACTCATCGTCAGAGGCGTTGGTGACGTGGAGAATATCTCCGTAGCGGAAGGGCAGCCCCCGGGACGGCAGCCCGTCGTCTCGCGCCGGGTCGTAGTCGAACAGAGCCCTGAACAAGATACATTGTTTAACCAAAAATGATGCGATATTCATATAATGACAACCCATTGGCTTATAGTTGACAATGCAGTAAGAGGTAGTGCCACGCTGCATGCATGCATGCAGCCGAATTGAGCCGGCATGACTGGGGAGGTACTTCTCACTTACAGGATGCAGATGTAAAGTGTCAGCTGCTCTATCGCTTTTCGGTGTGTAAGTAGCCGGTGGCCCATGGTGGGGAGAGGACGAAAGAAGGAAACGTCTGTATAACCTTTCCGGATATCTATGGACGTCAGTTGCTAGTCATGAAAATGGCTCAACTTGCTCGCTTGTCCTCTTATACTATTTCTTTTTAATTCATCATTAATTCTTACCGTACGTATAAAGAGCGCTTCTGCGACGTCCTCAACAGCGTGTGGTGTTGCTTCAGCTCGTTGATGCGCGCCTCGAACTTGTTGTACTCCTGCGGTCTGTACACGACGGTTAGTTTCACGTTCTGACCGGTGCCCTGCAATACATTACAAGTTGGTTTTAAAACTGATACAAGTCTATTCATAAAAAAACCCATCTCGGTATAATTCTGCCAAAATTCCATCACTCATTTACAATTAATGTACACATTAAAAGATAAATAAACAATGCATAATATATAGTTTTGTCGGGTGAAAAGAATCTAAATAACTATTTCATTTATTTTGGTGACTATTGCATGGGCATCATATTTTTATTATTACATATTATTGTAGGGGTAGTACGATGTCAGAGCTTTTCGATGTCTACCGACGCCCACAAACATCCGCGCGTCACACATAAATAGGTTACCCTCCTTCATACTCCAGCGAGTGGAGCCGGCCTAATTTAGCTGCAATGCAGCATGTCACTACATATGCTTTTACATAACACGATGCATTGTCTCGTTTAAAGTACATAAACATCCATTAAATATCTACTTAGCTTTTTATAAGTTGTATATTTAGCTCTAAAAGTATCTATTGTTCGCATTATACTAAAACGTATAATGCATACGGCGCACGTTAATAGGTCACTGGTGTAAATTCAATCACGTTATCGCGCCATACATGTAGTGTGACCAAAGCCGCGACCATTAATCTACATTAGTCGATGCCACGGCAAAATGTATTATTATTAAGAGATGATATGCTTCATTGCAGTATATCGTGGAAGCCCATGTTTATACTGCCTGCCTATTTATGACACGCTATAAACACGGGCTAAACCGCGGGCACAAAATATAATTAGAGAAAAATAAAGAAATACTCTGGCTACTAAATTGAAATTCTTTAATATTAAATTTAAAGAAATAAAAAGTGGGCAAAACCTAGTACATTTTTAAACTTTATGCAATATGTACATAAAATGTTACATCACTTATTTTTAGCAGACCCTATCATCCATGAAGTTATTCCATGACTTGAATAGTAGGTACAGTCACGAGCAATAATATGTATACACTTTAGTACCTTGTCATAATTTATATTTTTGAAATTCCATATTATTGCTTTGACTTGTCAAAGAAAGTTATTGTGACAGGGTTCTAAAGTGTATACATATTATTGCTCGTGACTGTACCTACTTATATAATACAAAAATGAACCAGGTCTACTTGAGTGAACATATAGGATTTTCAACTATAGTAATGCTAATTGTAGTCAATAAAAATAATAGTTCCATTTGAATTTAGCGAAATTACCGCGGTAATACTTGCTCTATATATGTCATAATAATGGTAGATTATATTACTATTCATACACAAGTCCGCACTTCATTCTATCTGCGCAAGCCTGTTTTATATGAGACGCACATTTCGTCCACTAACGTAGTCGCATGTTGCATACAATCAGACGTAAGGTCACAGCTAATGACATGAATACGCAATGCATTATTATGTATGCCTACACACTTGTTCTCGTGATTAGTAAACAGCATTTGATAAATATGCAGACTATAGTGCCCGCTGAGGCGAGCGATGTTAAGTGCTACGTATATAATCTGCAATGACAGCATTGCAATGCTAAGGTGGCTTAGCAAATGTAATGTGTTATACGTCAGATATATCTACCAAAACAATTTTGGTGTCTCTTTTGAAACTAAGGCACCACACCTTTTGTGTCATTTGTTGAATAATGTGTAATGATTGTCAGGTCTATAACTATGATTTTGGGGTTTAGTTACTTTTGTTAAATAAATATTAATGTAGTTTAAATTACTTTTCCACCTCAATCAATTCTCTAGTTCTACGAATATAGACTGAAGCGCTACCGCCTCATCCCATGTGTGCGAGTTAGCGCACTATCATCGAGTCTATATTCGTAGAACTAGAGAATTGATTCCACTCCATTGACACTACCTCTTACAAATACGATACCTACTTCTAGATACAAGTACGTACCTTGAGCGCCTTAGCCGCTTGTTCGTGCGTAGCGTGCGTTATATCCGTATCGTTCACCGCTAGCAGGCGGTCGCCGCGTCGCAGCGCGCCCGACCGCTCGGCCGGCCCGCCCGCCAGCAGGAACGACACGTATATCCCGTGCCCATCTTCTCCGCCCACGATGTTGAAGCCGAGCCCCGCTCCCCCCTTCTCGAGTTCCACTACCCGAGGCTCCTCCCCATCCACCGCTTCTGGTCCCGCCTCCTCCCGTGCGTGCGAGTTCGCCGTACTGGACGCTGTATTCACATATCTTTTTTTATTTTTCATCTTTAATCCATATTATTATTATAAATGTGTAAGTGTGTTTGTTTGCTTGTTTCTTTGTCCTTCCTTCACATCAAATCGGATTAACGGGTCGATGTGATATTTAATATGGAGATAGTTGAAGGACTGCAGAGTGCCATCGGCTCGAAATATGTACAAATATTTTTCTTCTACCAAGCGAGCGATGCCATGAGTAAAAGCTAGTTCTTGATACTTAACGCTATGACTATTAACTTAAGTCTATGTCATCACACATTGAAAATGTAAAGCTTCAAATAAAGAAAATTTGAGATGACCCGATATAGAAACACACTTTTTATTAGTTGTTGTTTATATTAAGAGCATTATATGGGCACCATTTTTGAACGAAATTATTTTTGCTAAACTGAGTTCAGAGAGTTTATTCATTTTAAGACCAAGTTATTTAAGCATGTGTTTTAATGTTTATTGACACAAAACATTTGATCCGCATAAGTTTCACTACTAGGTATTTGTAACATTTACTTCACATTTTATTTAAATATAAATTTAATTACACGAATATTTTTAAAGATACTCTGCCGCGTGTATTACGTTACGATCAAAACACAAGACAAAGGGAACAAAATATTCAAGTGTATAATTAGTAACAAAATATGTATGTATGCACATATAATATAACAATAGATAATCCCAGAGCATTTGATTGTTTTTTGTTTACTTAAGGGAAATAAAAATTTTTGATTCTTTTTTCAATTATTGTGAAATAAGCAAGGTCACGGTCAAATAAAATAGTATTTTATTAATTTTAGTAATTACATCGTACCATATACACAATTATACGACATATACAAATAATGAGTA
>LUGF01041234.1:706841-717366 GCA_001625245.1 Calycopis cecrops | reverse complement strand
GTGTAGCCTGGAAATTATACTCTAAATATGTAGTTTAATTTAATGCCTCTCGGTTGTATCCACCTTGTATAGGCTACGTACAATTAAATGAGTAGGTGGGTAACGCATGTGGAACAGCGGGGCGCTGCTAGTTTACTTATATGGACCGACATTTTTAAGGTAAATTCTATCGGAACTATCCAACGTTTTTAGGGTTTCGTACCTAAAAGGTAAACGAAACCCTATTACTAAGCCTCCGCTATCCGTCCGTCTGTCACCAGGCTGTATCTCATAAACCGTGGTAGCTAGAAGGTTGAAATTTTCACAACTTATGTATTTGCTTTGCCGCTATAACAACAAATACTAAAAATAAAAAAAAATTAAACACTTGGGTGGGGTGCACATACAGTAATGGTACGGAACCCTTCGTGTGCGAGTCCGACTCGCACTTGGCCAGTTTTTACCATAATATATTGTGAATGCGGTTACATATAGGTAAATTACTTCTTTGTAAATTTTTACATTTGACAGATATTGAAATCACAGACAGCGCTGGGCCTAGGCGGGGTCTTATTGGGACTGCAGCCTCGTGCCCCAAGCCTTAGGGCCTTAGGGCCTTAAGAGGTACCTTCTCAAGTCCAAGATACCCAAGCCGCGAGCCCCTACAGAGCTTAATCTGCCGCTGATCACAGAGGTTACGTTATCTTTAGTAGGGAACCCAAAAATAGGTACATATTCCTAAGTTATTACCACTTATTGTTAACGAGTCTGATAAGGCAAGTTTCCAATAAGCATGCCTACAGTATCGGTCATTCGTCATACTTAAGAATTGTTCTGCCACATAAATGAGTAACATTAACGAAATAATTTACTGGCCGTAATGCTATTTATAGAAAATAAACTAAGCTGATTAAATATACGAGGTTTTAATAGTAATATATAGATATCGAAGTGCGAAAACTATTGAGCGAAGTTCCGAAATAAAAAAAAATGAAGCTCTAAAGAAAATTCGGTACAAATTAACGGATGTCCTCTCGGATTTTTTATTGTACCTATAGCTAAGGGGCAAACAAGTTTTGAACTCTGGTGAAAATTTAGTGAATAGTATTACTGACGCCCATTTACATCCGCACAGTAAGTGGTTAGGCAGATGCGTTACCGCACGATACTCGATAGCATAGCCTTGTTTCGTCCGGTCTACAGTTCCGTAAAGGATGTCCCTGTAATTAGCTGTAGGTCACGGTTGGCTGCATTTGTGTTGTATTGGTGACCGACTATGCAATAGTGACACAAGCGTATTGCATTTAGATACTTTTTATAGCATAAGGGGGCATTTTTACGGACAATGCTGTGGAACTAAAATGATCATCAATCATCAATCTGAATGATCATCAATGATCATCAAAATGACTACCGGCGTGCAAAAACTTTCGCATAAATGTTATGCAGATGTTATCTCTCCAATAGGGCACTGAATATTCACAAAATGCATGATATGCGATATCCTAGCTGTCACTTTACGGCGATATCATATTGGCGAGAGGTAGCGTCGTGCCAGCCCTATTAGACATTACCTCTTACAATTTTCAAGTATAATACACGCAAATTCAACACTTGGTAAATGAACCTTGATACATAAATGATTAAATTGAAATAGTGCATTTGGATCACCCTTCTAGTATATCTTATTCAGTTAGCGCTAGTATATTTTGGTGTCCCAATTATCCCTAACCGCCAGTAGCCACGATCCATCTGATAAGCGACCCGATTATTTGATTGATAAGCACACACAAATAAAACTTATCGTAATTCGAGAAACATTTCTCCAATTACAAGTCACCATTTTGTTTCAATAAGACAATTGTAATTCTTACCATTTTCACGGTATTTCCCGCTTTTTTTAGTGCGTCCACAGCTTCCGCATGTGTCACATTCTCTACTGATGTATCATTAACCTAAAAAAAAATCGAATTATAATGACATCCAACCTTGTCAATTAAAACAAAACAATAATCATTAGGTGTGACAAAAGTTGTATCATTTAAATTAACTGTTTATAAGATCTAAGATCATCATCATCAGCTGGTGGATGTGCACTGCTAAACATAGGCCTCCCCCATAGAGCATTAAAGGTCACAGTAAGAGTCCAGGATCTGAGATAATAATAATAATCTAATCTAAGCAATCTATATGTGAAAAAGGGCAGTCGATAATTATCTAACGGAAACTACTACATACTAATTGATTTTTTTAAACCTAGGCAATATCCATATAAAGCCATACATTCAACTCAACATTTAATATCATACAATCTGATGTATAAAATAAGAATTTACCTGTAATATGGCATCATTGATTTGCAACTGACTAGCTGCTGCGGCCCCGCCGGGAATCAGTTTAGTAACATATATTAACGGATCATCCGCAACATGGGGGTTGTCGGAGCCACCAGCAATGCTGAACCCTAACCCTGCACCACCAGCACGTGACAGCACTACAGTTAAGTATAGGTAACCATCATCACCGACTGTTCTCTCTGCGCCTCCTTCTATTCCGTTTACCTGTAACTTTAATTTAATTTAATAATTGTATTTATGAAAAATTATTAATTATTAATTTTACTTAAATAATGTAAAAGGCCAATGAACTCTACATACTTTTAAGGTAAGATGCAATAGATTACACTATGACGACTTTTTGGTATTGATTTATTAAAAATCAAGAACAGGTTTAGATACAGTCTAATCCAATAAGGACTATTCCCAAAATATACTTAGTCAGTATGTCACAGTATACTTAGTCATTTTAAGGAACTGATTATAGCATCAAAACAAATGATTGAAACATACACTAACTACAGTGTATGTTTGTTCCAGATAATAATTTTATAATTTATTATTTATTAATAACCTTACAACTAGGTGGCAAGTAATCCTATCTATAAATTAAACATGTGATTTTAACTCCTTCAATGACTAGAATGTACATTTCAATACAGAGTGCAACATTAAGAAAACTGCTGCCCTATATATATGTTCATGGTTCTTATTGAATAAGTCCATATTTCAAAATAACAAAATTTATGAAACATTTGATATTGATGTAATAACATATTATTGTGGCATACATTTTTGTATTCTCATATTACATCAGGATAAACAGAATACTTTTCCAAAGTATCTATTCAAATTGAAATTACATATGTAATTTTAGAATATAATATAAATTGTACAAGATAGATGCTATCAAGCATTTGGAATTCAAATGTTATCAGTTACATAACTCGCGAAGTATTACCAATATTATCTACATATCATTTGATTCAATGACATATTAATATAGACATGTTAAAGAACAAGCTCAATTGATATCACACCTACATATTTGAATCATAAATGACTCACAATGAACAAGTGAAGAGGATATTTATTTGGGGTTCATATTTTCAATTTAGGCTATACATCAATACAGTTATATTTGTAGATGATGTTGTATTTTTTAATTTGAATTAATGAGTATGAAATAAATAAATTTACCTGCTTCATTTCAGGTGTCGAAATATGTGCCTGTAAAAGAGATGATTTGATTTTAACATCCTTGTGCAATATTTATTAAGAAACAAAGTTTGCTAATAATCAACATTTAGTAAACATGATGTGTTAACAATTGTACAAGTTTACGATATTAAATGTTATAAATGACAACACATATTGGTGTATCTAACATTTTCATAAAAGGAGTACATAATTTGAATAAACTTGTAAATTACAATTATTTAAAATGTGTATCTTAGTGGATTAGTTATAGTTATAGTAAATAAGAATATTATCACACAGAACATAATTTATATATCTATATGGTATATACAATATATGAGTGTATTACAGTAAAATTTGGCTGCTGCTATCAATATGAAATAGAGCAATGCATCATAAGTGAAGTCAAGGATTTATATGTTATAAATCAATTTCTTTCAAGAGAGATGTTATATGACAAATGTGTATATATATGTGTGTATAATACTATATTTCAAAGCAGTATAGTTTTAATATGTATTTATTTGTATACCTACTTACCGTGTCAAGATTAAATAAGGAAGACACTTTCCGTAGAAATCCATTGTGAATCTTTTTCTTTCGTCTTTCAGTCATTTTGATTACAAATTTTGCATAGCCCTCAGGTACTTGTTTCTGTACTATACTATGTACACTGCATGCATTGTTAGTTACACTTTTGTGCCTGGGTCAGCACCTTACTGGACACTCTCCAGCATGCACCATTCTCAACCTAGAACCCATTTCTAGCTTACACCGAAAATATTATAGCTGTTCTTAGACAATTCGTAAGTTGACAACTAATTTCCTGTGGTTTTGCAAATAATCTCAAACTTAAGCTGATTGTCATGTTAGGTAAGTTTAAAAAAATACACCAAGCCTTATCTAAATTATATTTGAGCCGAGCCCTTTTTTGATAGTGGTTTTAATAGAATGCGATGTTGTTAATTGGGTGTCACCAACTTTAGTCAATGTTATTATGATGTTATGAATGTCAAAGCGATGAACTTTAATTAGAATGTCCGTGTTACGCTATTTAGAGTGCATATAGTATGTAGGCTATAAACTTTATACCTTTTCTATAATAATCAGCAAGTAGGTAACTTGCAACAGTTACGAACAAGATTATCAAGTTGCATTATGATTAGTCTCACCAGGTTTAAAACGTCCCCACAATATTAAGAAATTACTAAGGGTTTAAAAATAGATTACTGTATATTGTATGGCCTTACTTGTTAAGAATACGAAATAACAGCAGTTTGAATGTCAAAATTTTATGTACAATATCATTTCACTGGTTTATCATTTAGTTATATCCTTTTAATTAACAATATAACGTTCGTACGTCATTGACACAAATGTAAAATATAACAGCACAAATTCACACAACGATGAAACGTTAGCGTACATATCGCTGAAAACTTGTACTATATTTTAGGTTATAAATAGTACTACGAGACGCGAAACACCAACCGTCCGCCATTACCAATCACTTGTTTTAAAGCTTCGTTACCTACCTTCTTGCCTTTGAGACGTCAACCGTCACGTCATCAAAATAAAAAAAAAACAAAACGAATTCATCAATGATCGAGCAAGCCACAAACACGAATTATTTCAAAACATTTCCAGTAGGTGGCGGTTTATTTAAACTTATTAGTATTAGCGTAGGTGCCTATGTTTGAAGTTTTTATTCTTCGTGTGTTTGTACGTCTGTCGTCTAATGCTTGCGACAAAAAAAATCTTCTCGGCCCATCTTCAGTAAATATACATATTTAATAGTGCTAGGTATTTATTGGACTAAAATATGGTGCTAGCACACCTAATATGGTATCTTGTTAAGGTTTTCGCTTATTAGGAAATCGTGAGTTGTGTCAGAGAACAATCGATATGTTTCAGATTCAGAGTAGTAAGCTTTTAATCCTTAAACTTCCTACAATATAATCCTTAATTTAAATTACCAATGTCAGTGCAAACCGATGAAATGGCGTTATAAGATTAATGTGGTACTAACCAATAACGTACAATTCAACCAATTTAGGTGGAACAAATAAAAAATAAAGAGCAGTCTAGAGACGCGACAATGATACTCAAAACGCGTTCAAGAAGCCAATTCGAATAACGCGACGCTCTAATTGCTCAGGCAATAAGAGTGCCGTTGGCTTGTCGATGACCGCGCGCCGCTGCGTTTACCGGGCGACCTCTAAACTGCACTTCGACGCTATTACGTCGATCAGCACTTACCATAGTCCATAACGTTCTATGTTATTTACCTACAAGGAGCTACAGCTATACTATAAACTTACAAGGACTATATTTTTTATATTTAATACTGCGATACTTTGAAATTGTTACTGTTAGAATGTTCTTTAGTAATTTATTAATTATTAGATTGATAGCAGCAGCCAACTCAAATTAATGTATTTATTATAAATCTTACCCGTCTTTCATCAATCTCCGCTGGTGATATGATGGAAGGAACTGTCCCCATCTGATAATAGAAGCATATTTAAGAAATATATATTATTGAAATAACTAAGTACCTATAAGATATTTATAGGTGTTTGGACAGTAGAAACATTGGACAACATTGAAAACATTAATCAATTTCAGAATTTCGATGTCCGTAAGCCACCAGAGGTATCTGTTGCCTTCCTCATCCCTTCTTTTTCGGCGGGCTAGCATATCACTTTATGCTTAAAATAAAAGGAGCAGTAATACTAGGTAGGTACTTTTTACAAGGATAGATAGTTATTATAATGAATACTAATGAATTTTCCTAATATTTAGATATTCTATTAAATACCTTAGTTGAATCCGGTGTGCTGACATTACGGCTATCGGTTTTTCGGTTGTTCTCTTGTAGAAATGCATTGGAAATTGATCTGTAGTCATTGTCCCCGGATGATGACTGAAAAATAAACCATATTAATTAGTAAATAATATTATCTTGTTTTTTTTGACCCTGAACTTATGTTGTGCGAGCGGAGAGAAGATCGATACAGCGTCATCTGATTGTTTTGATTTTTTGGCTAGGAAAGATGCATCCCGATGTGGGGCTTGTAATAGCTAATTTATCAATTATTATCATAGCCAGAAGGATCAATAAATATTTCACTTGCGTGGTAGATACATAGGTGTACAATTAGGTATATTTTAACTGTATTATTATTTAAGTAGTTTATGTTCATGTCCAACAAAGATTCGAAAACGCAGAAGCTATTCAAGTGTATAGCAAAAGACGTTCTATAAAATTAAGATATAAGGCAGACTTAGGACTTCAAATGTACCGTAAATACTCTTTATGTCTGCGAGCTTCTATAGTTAGGGCCCGGAATTTGCTTTTCTGGTTATAGTCTGATCATTTCTGTACTCCGCCAGGGGTTGTGCCCTGAACCTAGACACCGTTAGTAGGTGCCATCATCAACAACACCACCACTCAACTTACGGCATCATAGCTACGTAGGTAACCAGTGTTGTAGTAGCTAACTACTCACATACTTACATTATGTTTCATTCATTTTTGGAGTTGAAAACAATACATAAATGTAAGTTAGGGAGCGTATTGATTTAATGTACAAAATCATTAGTTAGCTACTCGCATATCTACTAAATGTGCGTTACCGAAACCTGTCGTACATTCTTGTGTTTATCTACAACACGCCAGGGAATGAAGGTTACCCACTTAGATTAGAAAAATACCTGTGTCTGTATCACATTCACGCACATAAAATATTTCTCATAATTTATAGTTTCAAAAATCAAACCTAAGTACTAAATAAATGTACCTACACATATAATACAACCTATACCTTCTTGTTCTACTTTTTCTAATCAATGCTATTAAGATAAATATATTATTACAGAAATAAACTGCAGAAATCTCAAATATTTTCTGTGTTAGTAAATTTTCTCTGATCTATTGCTTATTACCTACATTTGTGTATTTCATCTACCGTAACTTCAGTACCTACCTACCGTTTAAAGAAACAAATGGAAGTAGGTAAGCCATCCAAGTTATTTTTAATGAGTCACAGTAGGATAGGTAACTGTACATACCGATCGACAGCGTGGTAAATATGAAAATAAGTATTAGGTATTCCTGTACCGGAGTGAGTTTCAAATTGAAAACGATTGAGAAACTCCGCGCTAAGCTATTCATTTCAAAATCACTATAATTGTTTTAAATATATAATGTGAGAATCCTAGAATAAACGGCAAAATAAATCATAACTTTATTACTTTGTAACATAGACTGAAAATAATCTAAACAACTTACTTCTCGCCGTACACCATCAGTCTCCCATTTGTTCGCGATGCGGATGGTCTCTGCGGTCTTTTGCTGAATCGACTTGTTGTCATCGAGAAGTGTTAATTCGTAAAACTCTTGTATATCTGAAAAATACATATCGAACAGCTATAAAAAGCGTAACAATTGAAACATAGTTCAAATTCTAAAATGGGAATGTAACAAAAAGAGAATAGGTAACCATTACACAATTTTATAATTCCTCGGAATACAAGCTAGAACGAGCGATTTCTGGCGGTTTGCCAGCGGCTAAGTGTCGTTGTGTTCCATCGCTGTCGTCTATCAGCTAGTAATTGGTCACAATGAGCAGACTAAGTTGAAATTTTGCTACGAAGTAGCGCCAGGCTAGTAGGCAGGTGTTGCAGCCGATTTGGGCCGGCACGAGCGGGGATGCCTCGTGCATATGATAGTCGTGAAATGAGAGCTGTGCGGTCGTTTCGTGCGGTTTGTGACTTTTCGGGGGCATAGAGGAGGGGTGGAGAAAAGGATGGTAATGCAATTATGCGGAATTATCCGGCCCTTGTTACCAAATATTTTGTTTCTCCTTTTATCCCCCTTTTATTAAAAAAAAATTAAAAAAAAGTGCGTGTCGGACTCGTCCACCAAGAGTTCTGTAGACACGGGAGGTAAAACCTATTAGGTAATGACTAAATAACTAATACAGATCGACAACATTATATTTGCGCGCGCCTGTACCTATACATTTTGTATATAATATTTTTTCAGCGATATAATTGTAATTAAACTAGTGTTGGGCTTTATTTCTTAATTGATATTGAAAATTCGTCACTATTGTCTAATTTCTAGATTAACGGGAAATACCTGTACGCGTTAGGTAAAGTGCGCTTTCATAGCAATCATTTTTATTCAATCAATTCATTTCAATATTAACATATACGGCTGTGTCTTTTGATTGAGTTGACATAGAAGTATGATCTTTTTTGGTTTCAAGAGATCGCAGCCGCCAGTATTCCACATGAATTTATTGATCTTCCATGAGCTCCCAAACAACGTTATGCAAAGGTGGAGCAGATGGAAACAAGTCTGGACAACAAAGTGAAAAGGGTTCCGTTGTTTCCTTCTTATACCTATTCGATATTTATAATTAACATTTATATTAATAACAGCTGCAGTATTGTGTGAAATGTTACGATTTTTTGTAGTATAAGCGGTCAAAGGAGCAGTAAAAGCCATTTTCATAACTACCGACTCCCATAGTCATCTGAATAGCGGCTAAACAGACGCGTTACTCTCTTTGCTCCTTCTCCCTCATCTCTGATTATTTTAAATGTCCTTTTTCCCGGTTGTCTGGAAGAAATCGCTTCTTTAGCGATAAGACCGCCTGTTTGCTCTTATCTTTAAGTTTATATTACTGCATATATGTATTCATTGTGGGCAAATAAAGAATATTTTCTTTCTTTCTTTCTCTTCATGGACCTCCGACTATACTTACCAAGCTAAAAGAAAGTACCTGATACAGATTTTTTTGTGAAATATTAATGTTTAACTCGTACGTACTTCACATTCATGGTCATTGGGTCCTCCAATGACCATGACCTATGACCATAAATGTGGTCTTCAGTCTTCAGTCTAAGCTGCTGTAATAGCTTGATTGCGATTTCAATATAAAATTTAAGTTTTTGCTTCATCCAGAATCTATAATTACCTATATGGAACGGTAATGATATTGGTTTGTACCGAGATCATTGACACATATTATCACATTATAATGATTGACCAATGGGTTGAAAAACTATGTTCCACTAAACAATATCAGGTGGTAAGAGGTAGTGTCACTGCATGCATGCAGCCTAATTCGGCCGGTATAACCGAGAACGTACTCTGTTACCATACCGGCGTATAGTTACAGCATTGCTATCGCGTTTCGTGCGGTGTGTAAAATAAAGTAGCCGGTGGCTATCGAGGGAGTAGGAAAGAGGCCAACGTATCAGTATAACCACCATGCGGATACGTCGGTGGTTATAAAATGAACCCGTCTGCTCGTTTGCCTCCTTATAATATAATAAACATATCTACCTATCTTAAAATGTATCCATAATACGAAAAAAAAACCGAAAAGCAGTTACTGTTGGTTTTCGGCTTTTTTGTAAATTTAGAGGATGTGTTATTCTGGAGAGAAAAAGTAAAAACTCATAAATTGTGGAAAACAATCACCGCAATTTAAGTATTTTGATCTATACTTAATAATAATGACACGTCTTCCACAATATCGTTCTCTATGTTGGTTTATAAGTTACATACAAAATACTAGCTGGTACTAATTAGGTAAGTACCTTAGCAGTACCAGCTTTTAAAACAGAATAACCTAACCATCAAATATATAATTCAAAACAGAGAACCGGTATATTTTCGGACATTCCCTTTTTGGGTCGATGTCCGAAGGCCATATAGAATACCCCGCGAGATTCACCTATCTTAACCCTCCAGTTCCTTTCCAATTTTTCAATTATTTTATAATTTTATTATATGTATATTTTATGTACACTAATGTTGTAACATTCTACTTATGTTTTCAATACATGACTAATAATAACTACTATTATAGCTCAGACAACAAAAAACTCAATTTAAGCAATTTGACATGATGTTAAAATCGTAAATCGTAAATTAAATCGTATATATATAAAAATCGTAAATCGTAAAATCTCATTATAACACTGTGTGA
>LUGF01041234.1:695724-706666 GCA_001625245.1 Calycopis cecrops | reverse complement strand
TTAAAGTTGTTAGCTTTGTTGAAAATCGCTTAAAAACTTATTGAGGTAAACGATGCCTATTCGTGTTAGTTCGCCAGTCACCTAGTTTAGAAGTATCGCGTGTAGCTGGTACTGATCGATAACACTACGGGCACCGACCCTAAGGTATTGTAATACACGTAACAATCAAATTAGCATAAAAATTACATTTACCAGTTGGCCTGATTGAATTTAAAAGATCGTTACAGTGGTTTGTTTCCTAGAATATTGTCGCATTATTGAAGTATCTATGTTAATATTGTTTATACACACAAAGTAGAATGTTTAAAAAGCTTTATTATCGGTTCCAAAACTCTGAAAAAGCTAGTGAAATAAACCTATTGACTATAAGAAAAATAAAAATGTTTTTAAGGTATATTATTGTCATACAACATGTACAGGAATATACAAAACGTTGGTAAAACGTATTCTGAGATTTCATACATAAAGTTAGCAGAACAATTGAATTCTGTAATTTTATCCGGGCTTGCCACATTGCACCTGGGAAAAAATACACTAGACAGTGGGACTTAAATTAATTTTTTTATCGGATATTAGTGTCTCACGCCATTTCAGGCTTTTTCAACAGAGTTTTTTGTTTGTTTTTCCCCTCTTTATTTTTCTAAAAGCACATGTAAGGCTCTTCAAAATGGGATCATCATAATATCACAATCACAACGAAGATTGGCTTCGTTGTAAATTCGACTTACCTATGTTAATATATATAATGTGCCACATAAGTACCTACATCAAATCTTATATATTACTAGCTGCGCCCCGCGGTTTCACCCGCGTAACTTTCGATTCCGTGGGAATATCGGGATGAAAAATATATGTTGGCTGATTATCAGACCTACTCAATATGCTCACAAAATTTCATGAGAATCGGTCAAGCCGTTTCGTAGGAATATGGCAACGAAAACTGTGACACGAGAATTTTATATATTAGATTTATTAAAGTCAGTGAAATAAAACTTACATAAAACGAATTACGAAACTCAATTGTAACGCTGTATCAAGTTTTCAAGACAACAGGCACATGAGTAGGCAAGGAATATTACTCCGTGCCAATAGCCTTACCGATACAAAAAACATGAATTACATTACATCGAGATAAAAAACTTCAAACTTGCATTAACACGTGTTTAAAGCCGTTATTATAGAATGTAATTGGCTTATATTATGATATATGCGTAGGTACATTTTTGCTAAATTCACTTTTAAAAGTAAACTAATTGTTTGTCATAATATAATCATAATATATCTACAGGAAGTTGCTGCTGTTTATTGCTCGAGCAACAATACGTTCGTACTACATAGTACTTGCTAGTATGACCTCGTTAGAATTATTGTAATGCAAAATGTACCTATGTAGGTATGTAGGTTTAAACAAAAACACCATTGTGAAATAAGGTCATGCTGTCAAAAATATGGACTGTCAAATGTGATGACCAAGTTTTTATTGCTAGGAAACTCTATGTAGAGAAGTAGAAATTTATCCAGGATATACCGAGCACAAGCAATTAGTATTGTACAACAATTTATTTTTTGGTTAAATATTGTAATACATATAAAACTGTAACTGGCTTTAAAATATGTGAATTTCGTAAAAAAAATAAAGTATTACAACATGAATAAATATCTCCATATTCGACAACTTACATAACTATCAGTACTTAAGTAAGTAGTTAAGTAAAATAAGTCTATAATTTTACTGGTGGACCCGCGAAGATCGATATTCGATCTAAGTGAAACTTTTTTGTAATTAAAAGCTAAATATTATATGACATGGTATGACATTGTAACTACTTGGTAAACAATTTATGTAGAATTTTCAACACTTGCAAAAGACACAGAAACTTCATCGATAATAATTACGTGTATCTTATAATATATCAATGTGTCAAATGCATGGTAGTGTATGTAAAGTTTTATTTATTAAATTAAAGTACTTTATAAACATTATTATTAAAAAAATTTAACCTTCTGCACTTCTCTTACATGTAAACTATAAGTGTGCCAAGTTTCCGTCCGCGCAATTTTCTTAAAATTGTTCCTAAAGTTTTTGCTTCACGTATTTATATATAGATAATATCATTTCTCGTTACAAATTTTCGTGAAATAGACTGGTACCTACAGTACTTTATAACAACACGTTAAACCTTCAAAGTATCACAAAGAGTGAACGTTAGAATGGGAGAGGGTGGGAAAAAGGAAACGAGAGGTCCTCGAATCATCACGGAACTCAACAGGCCCGTAAGAATTTCAGTCTGATAACGCTATAACTGTGTAAAGCCCTTAAGGCTGAGTCACTCAGCCAGCGCCGGGGCCAGGTGGGGGCTTTGAGAGGAAGTACCCCCGGGCCCCCTAAGGCTTACCTAAGGGTCATAAGATCATTTTTGTACTCATAAAAGCTCTTTTGAACTCCAAGGTCTCCAAGCCCCAGGTCGAGCTTAATCCCGCGCTGCACTCAGCTTTGCTTGCGTTAAAACACTTAACCTGAGTGATTTAATAGTGAAACTAAACATTTCGTAAAGTCTCTCTCAAAGGTTTTATAACAGATCAACTTTACAGTGTTGCAGATTTATGTTTTTTTTTTTTTCTTTTTTTATGGTATAGGGGGGCAAACGAGCAGTTGTAGCCATTTTCATGACTACCGACGCCCATAGACATCTGCATAGAGAATATACATATGCGCTGCCCCCCTTTCTCCTCCCACCTCCATGGGCCACTGGCTACTTACACACCGCACGAAACGCGACGGCACAGCTGTCACTTTACGCCGGTCTCGTGTAAGCGAGAGGTACCTCCCCGGTCGTACCGGCCCAATTCGGCTGCATGCAAGCATGCAGTGTGGCACTACCTCTTAAAATGAAATGAAAATGAAAATCTCGTATGTTCATTGATCGTACATTTATTTATTTTTAGTTAAAAAACAAAAAACACAATCATTTATTTAGGGTCAGGCTATGCTATCGTGCAACTACCGACCGCGACGGTGCAACCTAACCCTATGAATACTACATGCTTAGACCACAGAGGTCCGCATGTAGTCTGTTATGACTTATAAATTATAATACATAAGTAGGTATGAGATGAACTAAAATTATACACTACATTCACAAATATAATCTCTTCATTAGCCCTAGTTTTGTATCCAAGACAAGTGTTTTTATACATTGAAGTTGTATTTATACATTGAAGTTGTATTTAGACATTGAAGTTGTATTTATACATTGAAGTTGTATTTATACATTGAAATTCAAACGAACAGTCGAAAAGACATTTACAACAAGATAAATGGATGTTCTTTTAACATTAAGGTTTGGTGAAATTTGAGAGAGCTTTGGATGATTAAACTCCAAAATTAAAGAAGAATCTGCGAACATTCTAGTGAAATGTATGTTTTTGAACTTAACCAACAAGTAAACAAGCTAAAACCCGTTTGCTTACTCTACTAATTGAAAAATATCGTAAAACATTCTATCGCTAGACGAGGTCATATACATAATATATCATCAAAATCGATAACTGTATGTCCGTTGTATGCGGCCATTTCTAGTTTATCGGCGACTTGTAGAACAAGATATTTACGCTTTTAGGTTGGCTAAAAATAGAATTTAAAATGTAATTTACCTACAAAATTCGTCTATCGTACGCTTAATTTAGATTGTCTCGTGGTTTTAATTGTTTTGGCATTCGAATTGGCATGTGGTGATAGAGTGGTCAAGTTGAAGATCCATTAAATTGGGAATGAGGTTTCCTGATCGTAGAATCTCTAAACTCGAAAGAGATATTTTATCGTTTACTAGCTATGACATTTTATCGATTTATTTTATTAAGTATTAATATACTTACTTTACGGACAAGTTCAGACTTTACGAATGTATAATATACACGCGGTTTCACCCGCGTATATTTCGATATGTGGAAAATCATCCCATGGCATCTCATAGGGACATTTTTTCGAGATGAAAATTATCCTGTGTTAATCCAAGTTACCCTCTATTGTGTGCCAAATTTCATGTAAATCGGCTCAGCAGTTTTTGCGTGAAGGAGTAACGGAGTAACAAACAAACAAACAAACATAACACACAGTGTGTTATACACTTCGCATTTATAATATCAATAAGATATTATATTATAACTGAAATTTCAATTGAAAAAAAAACCGTACCTATATGCCTTTTGATAATACAAAAAATATATTGTTTACTACATGTAGGTAGCTTGTTAATAACTTTGTTTGAAAAATTTCAACTTTGACTACACGCAACGTCTAAGCGTGGGCAGTCTGACGGGCTTTTTTCGTTTTTACAATTGCTGTTCAATTTGCTGAACATTTTTCACAAAGTCAATGCCGATGATTACCATAAAAACAAGAGCATTTTCTCTATTTTTCTTATTTATTAAGATTAAAATATAATAATATCAATGGTGAGTAAATGACCTTTGATTCATTGAATATACCGTGGTTATGGCGGAATTGCTGAAAGACAAGCAAATTGCTCGGACACCTCAGTAGAGTTTCCCTAATATTCGGTCTAAAAATGAACTTGGACAAGATCAAAATCTTGAAAAACGTTTACGTGTAACCTATACATATATTTTAGTAAGGAGGTGCCACGCTGTGTTAATGATGCAGCCGAATTGAGCCGGCGCGACTGAGGAGGTACCCCCCACTTACACAACGCCGGCGTAAAGTGACAATTGTGCTGTCACCTTTCGTGTGGCGTGTAAGTAGCCGGTGACCCATTGAGGAGGGAGGAGGAATGAGGGCGACGCATCTGTATAAGCTCTATGCGGATGTCTATTGACTTCGGTAGTCATGAAAATAGTTCCGACTGCTCGTTTTCCCCAATATTTGTTACTAAAAAAAAATTTATTGATTCAGTTTACATGCCATACCACATATTCCATACATAGATTTTATCACTTCAGTTGCGATAACGAACTATAGAATAAAAGCCTAGGCTTATATACCTTTTTAATGGAAACTTATTAAACAAAAGGTTCAGTGCTGCGAGAAAATCGGCCACTTCACGATGGAACTCGGTTATTTACGTGAGCTATTTGTATTCTATATATAAGAGATATCGTGTCAGACTGCCATCCCATAGGAATATGAGAATGGGAAATAGGGAAAATAGAGAGTGCACTTGTGTCTGCGCGTACACTTGTGTACTATAATATGTCCTGCGCAGATGGCTCGTCTATATAGACAGATGCATTGCCCTGCATCCTCCTCCTTCCTACATGGGCCACCGGCTACTTTCACACCGCACGAAACGCGACAGCACAGCTGTCACTCAACGCCGATGTCGTGTAAACGAGAGGTACCTCCCCGGTCGTGCCGGCCCAATTCGGCTACATGCATGCATGTAGCGTGGAAATACCTCTTACTAAACTAAACAATATTTATCAATTGTGATAATTTAATTTCAATTAAGTACCTTAACTCTAAGGTACTGAGCCTTACTTTGACGAGTATTCTATTTTACTTTGTGAAGGGACTGAAATTTCTGGACCCTGGTTTCATATTAAATAGTAATAAGTACATTGATGAATGTTTGTTTCGGATTACGCCCACTGTACGGCCTGGTAAATTATTAATATTGATGACTTATTTCCCTATCCCATTTATATCCCTAAGAACACGTGGGTGTGTGATTTTTAGGGTTCTGTCGCAAAGAAAGAACAAACGGAACCCTTAAGGACCTAGATATCTGATAAAAATACTTAAAGGGTATCTTCCATTGACCTAGAATCGTCAATGGAAATTTGGCATGAAATGTATAACATAATGGGAATTGCAAATTGAATAACAAAATTAAAAAATTGGGAATTTATACTTCTATCACGTTTATCTCTGTGTATTGCCTGTAATTCGGAACTACTAGTGTGCGAGTCCGACTCGTACTTGACCGATATTTTACATGTACCTATCTATAATATAATCAGTGAGTTGTTACTACTACGTAGTAAATATAACTCAATGAATATAATCTATATTTATGTATAATAAAACAGTACAATCCGTGTGGCATTGATTATATTTACGAAAAACTATTTTTTTAAAATTTTTTTGTCTGTCTGTTTGACTAGCTAATCTCCGAAACTACGGGGTGGATTAGAATGAAACTTTTTGTGGTGTATGCCTGGTCAACATCTAGAATTTATTGTGGGAAAGTCGCTCATTTCTACGGGAAATTCAGTATTTATATTTTACCCATAAAATACGTTACGCAAACGGAGTTGCGGGCATCAGCTAGTCACGTACAAAACAACTAAATTAAATTCCACTAAAATTCTCTCTATTATTATAAACGTACGTTCATGTTTTTTTAATTATTTTAAATGCACGCGGCAATTATTATCGGCTACGACGTAGCAACGCTAAGTTGGCGTAGCAGATAAATCATACATATTCGAAGCAGCGTCAGTTAGATTAAAAATTGAAAATAAAATTTCTTGCTTTTGCAATGGTGGTGCCGTACTGCGTTGCAACTAAATTGGGCCTGCACAACTAAGGTGGAACCTCTCTTTCACAAGACATTGCCATCAGTTTTGTAAGTTTCCTGTGGCCCATAGGAGGGGAGAAAAAAGCATGGTATTTCATCTGCTTGACAATTGTGAGGATGTCTATGGGCGTAGGTATCAAAGGCTGATTGTTCATTATAATTATAAAAAATACTTTACAATAAAACTCTATTAACGGGTTTTATCGTGGTTTATTTAATTATTTTACTAGCTCGACGTTTCAGTCCACCCGCGACCATGGTTGCAGTAAAGCTTCTGAAACATTGGGCTTGTAAAATAATTAAATAAACCGCGATAATAGTAGTTTATGCAACTGTCGTATAATGAAGGGTATTAAAACTTGAGTGTGAGTTTATGAAACGAGCGAACGCGAGTTTCATAATAGTAACGAGTGTTTTAATACCTGTGTTATATGCAGTTGCATACACTACTTTATCTTCACTAATGCAATTAATCAATTAATCAAACATTGCGAAACATAAAAATTCACGCGTACGTGTATTGTCACAGTACTAATGAGAGCGCAGCTGCAGCGCGCGCAGGGCCAATCAGGAGCGAGCGCGCGCTGTTAAGGATTTTGACATAAGGCTCGCTCACCAGCACAATGTTAAAATGAGATTTTACGATATCGATTTGGATATTATAACATCATGTCAAATTGCTTAAATTGCGTTTTTTGTTGTCTGAGCTATAACAGTAGTTATTATAAGTCAAGTATTGGAAACATAAGTAGAATGTTACAACATTAGTGTAGATAAAATAATTAAATAAGCCGCGATGAAATCCGTTAAAGTTGCTTTATTGTAATGTGCAACATTCGCAACAATATCAACTTTATTAAAAAGTATCTATTTACGCTATACGAAGCGTTCCTATTAATTGGCAAACTGAAAACGTTTTTTTTCGAATAATGCTGAGCTTCAGTTATCGGACGAATGCACGGACCTATACAAAGTTTCAATTAAAAATTGTTTTCAGAAACCGTTTGTATCCGACAGGTACGAGTGTAGGTCCCAGCGCAATGACCTATATCTTTATATTTGGGTCAAACTGTATCATGCCGCTAACGTGTCTCAAAGTTTCGCCTTCATTATGAACGCCTAATATAATTATATTGATTTACTCGTCACACGCTAGGCGTTGTAACGAAAATGGACTGACATTTTGTTGATCGAGGTATTTAATATTTATGTTGGTATTTTTGTCTACAGCCTAGGCAGTGGGATTGACGTTCTTAGCTTGCTAGGAAAAGCATGGACGATATGCGTTTTTAATGCTATGTTAGACATTTATTCACTCAATCGCTACCAGTTCAAGCGAGCTATCACTAAATGGCTAAAACCTATGAACTATGACAGTACTGAAAGGTTTATCACTATCATTAAATAATATTATAATTTTAAAATTCTTTATTCACGTATAATCTAATATATAAAATTCTCGTGTCACAGTTTTCGTTGCCATACTCCTCCGAAACGGCTTGACCGATTCTCATGAAATTTTGTGAGCATATTGAGTAGGTCTGAGAATCGGCCAACATCTATTTTTCATCCCGATATTCCCACGGGATCGACAGTTACGCGGGTGAAACCGCGGGGAGCAGCTAGTAATATATATAAGCAAACAAATACACACACACATATACTCACACACATACACACACACACACTCACATACACACACACTCACATACACACGCACACACATCTATATATTTATACACGCACAGGCACCTAACTAACATTTTTATAATTATTAATTGTTCTCTTTTTCTTTTCTCTCTATATTTTCTTTATAGCATATATATTTCATGGTTATTATTGAATTAAGTACAGAACACAGTTATTTTTTTATTGTAATACTCCAAAAGGGTGACCTGTAGCACAGGTCTATGATCTAGTATTGACCCCAGTCTCTTACAAGGATAATTTTAGTCTAATTATAATTCTTAATTTTTGTTACATATATAAGCTACCTTATCTTTGTAAAGAGAAAATAAAGATTTATTTATTTATTTAATTATTTTCATAATTTTCTTTGTCAAATCCACAAAACGATTTAATTAAAATTTCGAAACCAAAGTTGGAATGGCCAATGTCTATTTGTTGTGATGTGTAAGCAAGTATCAGCCTGGTGTATTTTTTTCCTTTTTTTTTCAGACCTGAACTTTTGCTGTGGAAGGCGAAGAGAAGCCCAACACAGCTTTATCGGATTGCTATGAGTGACCGTCGGGTGACGAGATTACGTTTGGTGTCGATAGGGGTACCGACCCCACCACTCTACCGCAATGGGAGCGATGCATCCCGACATGAAAATCTTTGTTTATTGCCAGAGGGACCGCGGAGTCCCTCAGTCCCAGACTCTGACGTCAGTGGAAGCTCAAGCGCGTTAGAAGAGATAGCCTCGGCGCTGTCACCTCACCTCTCGCTTACACGAGACCATTAAAGTGACAGCAGCGTTTCGTGTGGTGTGTAAGTAGCCGGTGGCCCATGGAGGTGGGAGGAGCAAGGAGGGCAGTGCATCTGTATAGCCTCTAGGCGGATGTTTGTGGGCGTCGGTAGTCATGAAAGTGGCTCCGGCTGCTCGTTTGCCCTCCTATACAATAAAAAAAGAAACCTATGCTTATTCTTTGGATAGGAAAGAGGCGATGTGGAGCATCTATTACATGCGCTGCTCTGCCGCACATTTTTTACCCAAATCCTCGTTTAAGACTTTCAATTTAATAGAGTTCCCACAAGGTTATTGAGAATAATTGAATGCGGTTTTAGGCGGAATTCGGACAGTGATCTCATAGCAATCAGATGAAACTGTGTTGGGCATTTATTTGCTTCCACTGCACAAGCTCAGATCAGATTTTTTGTATTGAGAAATTCTATAACAGACAAGTTTTTATAATATTGCTGTACATTGTGCTCTATTATGTAAAATGGGCTTGTTGCTCAGAGCTATAAGGATAAGTCCACCTTATATTTATTCTACCTGTTTATATTCTAAAAAAAATAATTAGGCCTCTTAATGCTGACGGCTTCTATCGTTGTGTCTAGATTCCACTTTCTAAATAAAGAGGTTTGCCTGCTTATCCAAATTTAAAATGTTAAATGTTTTTTAGTCTATCAAGAATTCTTTTATTTTAGCAATTCATTTCAAAAAATGTTAATCGAAGCTAGACGGCTTTAATAACTGAAAAAATAGGATCAGACATGATCCTTTTAGGTATTAAAATTTATTTGTCAAACGTTATATGTACTACGAATTAGTCTAAAAAAGTGAGGCTGCGTTTAGTAAGATGAAGTATCGTTTGACCATTTACCATGTGTAAAGACCATGCAGTAACTGATCAGCAATGGATACGAGTAGCATAGGATTGGCCGTCTTGTCTTTCTTTGAAAGGGGCTGATTACAGCAGTAGACCTTAATTAAGATGATGATATTTCTTTACCCGCTTCAGGCATAATATGTAACACTGTGACACGCGTTGATTCAAGTAGCCTCTATATAAATAAATAAATCAATACAGTTTTATTTTTCCTCTACAAAATTAAATAAGCCCCATTATTTTTAACGCGTCTCATAGAAACCGAGTCGTATATTTTCACTTTGAGCACCTCTGTAACTAGTCCACTTGTACTCGTATCCACAATGTATTTTCTTTGTCACCGTGTCAAGAGCTGCAACAGGTTGTCTACGGTAGAGCAGCTTGTGATAGAGAAAGAGAAAGCTATATGATACAATTGACAAGGTTTGTGTATACGAAAGCTTTGCGATTACGATTTTAAGATATTTTAGGGTTCCATATCACAGGGAGATAAATAACGGTACTCTTATAGGATCACTTTGTTGTCTGCCTGTCTGTGCATCTGTCAAGACCTTTTTCTCCGAAACGCGTGAAAGAAACAAGATTAAATGTATGTCGAATACTGAGGCCTGTTACCTCTTGAAAGATCATACTTCTAAGTTAACGCAATAAGAAGTTACAGACGGTGACCTAGAATTGTGAAATTTGGCGAGAAGTATAAATATAAGTAAGAATAATATAATAATAAAGTATAATATAAATAAGAATATGTCCGAAATCTGCTAAACAATAATGTTATAACTAAAAAATAATTCCGAAATTGTACCTTTGTTTTAATATAAGATAAATTAGCGGTAGTGCCACACTGCATGCTGGCATGCAGCAGAATTGGACCGGCACGATAGGTGAAATACCTCTCGCTTACACAAGACCGGCGTGAAGTGACAGCTGTGCTGTCGCGTTTCGTGTGTTGTGAAAGTAGCCCATGGACGTAGGAGGAAAAATGAGGGCAGCGCATCTGTATAGCCTCTATGCGGATGTCTATGGGCGTCGGTAGTCACGAAAATGGCTCTAACTGTTACTTTGCCC
>LUGF01041234.1:679556-693079 GCA_001625245.1 Calycopis cecrops | reverse complement strand
GCCTCGGCGCTGTCACCTCACCTCTCGCTTACACGAGACCATTAAAGTGACAGCAGCGTTTCGTGTGGTGTGTAAGTAGCCGGTGGCCCATGGAGGTGGGAGGAGCAAGGAGGGCAGCGCATCTGTATAGCCTCTAGGCGGATGTTTGTGGGCGTCGGTAGTCATGAAAGTGGCTCCGGCTGCTCGTTTGCCCTCCTATACAATAAAAAAAGAAACCTATGTCTATTCTTTGGATAGGAAAGAGGCGATGTGGAGCATGTATTACATGCGCTGCTCTGCCGCACATTTTTACCCAAATCCTCGTTTATGACTTTCAATTAAATAGAGTTCCCACAAGGTTATTGTGAATAATTGAATGCGGTTTTAGGCGGAATTCGGACAGTGATCTCATAGCAATCAGACGAAACTGTGTCGGGCTTTTATTTGCTTCCACTGCACAAGCTCAGATCAGATTTTTTGTATTGAGAAATTCTATAACCGACAAGTTTTTTTTAATATTGCTGTACGTTGTGTTCTATTATGTAGAATGGGCTTGTTGCTCAGTGCTATAAGGATAAATAATGCACCTTACTTATTCTACCTGTTTTTATTCTTAAATCTTAATGCTGGCAATTTCTGTCGTCGTGTCTAGATTCCACTTCACCTAAATGAAGAGGTTTGTCTACTTAAAATGTTAAATATTTTTAGCATTTTTATTTAAGCAATTCATTTTAAAAAGTGTTGATCGAAGCTAGATGGCTTTAATAACTGAAAAGTGTAGGATCACACATGATCCCACACCTTTCAGGTATTAAAATTTATTTGTCAAACGTTATATGTACTAGGAATTAGTCTAGAAACTAGGAAACTGTCATTGTCATTCTTTTTTAAGTTTTACCCAGTAGGGTTCTGGAGTAGAGGCTGCGATTAGTAAGATGAAGTGTCGTTTGACCATTCACTACATGTGAAGACCATGCAGCAGCTGATCAGCAATGGATACGAGTAGCAGAGGATCGGTCGTCTTGACGTTCCTTTAAAGGGGCTGGTTACAGCAGTGGACCTTAATTAAGATGATGAAATTTTTACCCGTTTAAAGTATATGTATCATTATCACACACGTTGATTCCAGTAGTATCTATATAAATAAATAAATCAATACAGTTTTATTTTTCCTCTACAAAATGAAATAAGCCCATTATTTTTAACGCGTCTCATAGAAACCGAGTCGTATATTTTCACTTTGAGCTCCTCTGTAACTAGTCCACTTGTACTCGTATCCACAATGTATTTTCTTTGTCACAGTGTCAAGAGCTGCAACAGGTTGTCTACAGTAGAGCAGCTTGTGATAGAGAAAGAGAAAACTGTATGATACAATTGATAAGGTTTGTGTATACGGAAGCTTTTGCGATTACGATTTTAAGATTTTTTAGGGTATCACAGATAGATAAATAACGGTACTCTTATAGGATCACTTTGTTGTCTGCCTGTCTGTGCATCTGTCAAGACCTTTTTCTCCGAAACGCGTGAAAGGAACAAGATTAAATGTATGTCAAATACTGTGGCCTGTTACCTGTTGAAAGATCATACTTGTAAGTCAACGCAATAAGAAGTTACAGACGGTGACCTAGAATTGTAATATTTGGCAAGAAGTATAAATATAAGTAATAATACAATAATAATAAAGTATAATATAAATAAGTATATAAATCCAAAATCTGCTAAACTTTAATGATATAACTAAAAAATAATTCCGAAATTATGTTTTAATATAAGTTAAGTAAGCGGTAGTGAATTTGGCCAGCACGATCTCTCGCTTACACGAGACCGGCGCAAAGTGACAGCTGTGCTGTCGCGTTTCGTGTTGTGTGAAAGTAGCCGGTAGCCCATCGACGTGGGAGGAGAAATGAGGGCAGCGTGGCCTCTATACGGATGTCTATGGGCGTCGGTTCCCCCTTATACCATAAAAAAAGTTTATCAAATCAGGAAAGGAAATAGATCACGGCTAAGGAAAAAACAAAGAAATCTTTGCTTGTGTGGCTCCTCATCTCTCGCGGAACCTATACCTCTACCTCTAGTTGGTACGGAATCCTCGGTGTGCGAGTTCGACTCGCACTTGGCCGGTTTTTGAATAGATATTGCCTGACACCCTCTTAGAATCAAAATCACTTAAGAGTTCAAAACGCCTCCCGAAGTTTGATAAAGGGGTAGTGGCCTTGATACATTGTACCCGAACCTGAGCTGTCGTTTGCTGTCTGTGTGATGGATATAATGTGTTGTTACAACTGTATTGTAGATAAGGAACAGCGGCGACCTTGTTAGGGTGACAACTCACACGCAACGATATTACCGGATACGATGTTACAGGTTACCTGCGCAGGTTTACTGTAGACCGTAGCATGGATACGTTACGAAAAATTAAATCTTTTTGTCGACGAGGTTTAAATTGGAAATCGGTTACCGCGGACGTTCATTGACGCTTCAAAAACACGCAGCGAACACGTGGTCGGTACCGGGAGATTTAAAGGCCAATTGTGTTTTCTCTCTATTTTATTTACTATTTGTTTTGTCGTGATATCACACAAAATTTCGCGACAATCCCGGTGAAACCTATATGGCAACCCTACTATACAGTAGTATATTATGATTCGACAGCAGCTACGGAGCCCGGGGTTTCAAGACCTTGGATTCGAGAAAGGCCCTCCTTTTATGAGCATAAAAATGACCTAATGACCATAAGCCTTACGGGGCCCGGCCTGCAGCATCTCTAAGCCGCCTGGATCCGGCGCTGTTCGGCAGATTTACTAGTGAACGCACCGGTCGTTGCCTAGCCGCCAAAATATTAAGGCTGCCTCGTGGTCCAATGNTTTTTTTTTTTTTTTTAATGGTAAAGGGGGGCAAACGAGCAGTCGGAGCCATTTTCATGACTACCAACGCCCACAGACAACCGCATAGAGACTATACAAATGCGCTGCCCTCCTTAAGCATATTTTACCACAGACGTGAGATCCTGGGTTCGAATCCCGGGTCGGACCAAAAATTGTTATTGAGATTTTTCAAATTCAACACTCTGGAGTCAGGAAGCTGGCGGTGTTACACCTCCGTGCCTCGAAGAGCACGTTAAGCCGCCAGTTCTGAGCCTGATTTCTCTCCGGTCATGTCGGACTGCCGACCCATCGGAATATGAGAATAAGGGAATACTGAGTGCTTTTGTGTCTGCGTGCAACTTTGTGCACTATATAATATGTCCTGCGCAGATGGCTCGTCTATATAGACGGCCGCCGTAGCCGAAATCGGCTAGGAGGACTACTATTATCTATTATAATATAAAGAGCCATGATGGTCGTACATGTAGCACTGCAACTGGCTAAATATATTATAAGATACAATGGCACTGTCGTGGTCAACGGGGCTCAAGAGCGATTGTGACGCGCGCCGCGGTCACGCGTGCGTATTTATAGCACGCCAACAGGGCTATATTTACATACTGTTTAGATCGAGATAATGCGAACATTCAGCGATTAATGATAGGAAATAGATTTAAAGGTGGCAATGCTGCATACGAATCGGGCGCGCGAGAAGCTATAATACATAGCATTACGTCGACCAAGCATGAAATATAAAAATGTATTCATACTAGAATAGGAAAGAAATAAAAAGATCTACAAAGGTTGCAAAATGAAGGGAAAACTAAATGCACTGAAAAAAAAATGGAGACGTGATATGGATCGAGGTAATGCGAACGTTCAGCGATTAATGATAGAAAATAGATTTATAGGTGGCAATGCAGTGCCTATATGAAACGCGCAGGCACGACAGGTAAAGGATCCTTATGGAGAGGTGGTATGGATCGAAATAATGCGAACATTAGTGATTAATGATGTATATGAATCAGGTAGACACGAAAGGTTAGGTATATGGAAAAGTGGTATGGATCGAGATAATGCACACAGCGATTAATGATAGGAAATAGATAATTTAGAGGTGGCATTGCTGCACAGTATACGGCAAGCATGAAAGGTAAGGTATATGGAGACGCGGTAAGGATCAATCGATGCTTAATTTTCAATGATCAACGCTCACGTTCAGCGAGTAATGATAGCGAATAGATATTTTAAAGGTAACATTGCTGCATTGTCGCTCGGGCCGTCACGACAGGTAGGCAATATGGTGGAGGTGGAAGGTATGGATGTCAAGTGACGGATACGCTCACAGTTCACGTTTTACCATTCCCTAAACCTTTAACGATATATAATTTAGACGTGTGTGGATTTTGTGGCATCGCAACCGATAATCCGATTTAGTTGCGATTTTTTTTTCGAAATGATAGTTTGTCGAGACGGATCTTAGCTATGACTGACTATTCAGTAAATATAACTAATAATTTAATTTTAGTAGCATTTTCATGCCAGACTTTAAGGTATTCTCGATGTAGATAGAGAGTGTATTGTATCGGGTTTTTTTTTCATTTTTATTTTTATTGTATTATTTTATGCCAGTTTTTTAAATTGAAATATTTATGTTGTTAACTCTTAATTTGGCGTGTAGCATATTAAATACTACTCTTTAAATGAGCACCTCGTGGTGTTCTGCTTGACACTCATCTGGTATTTATTTGACAGGAACTTGATAACTTCACTGACTATAATTAAAGGGGCATGCATTCCCCTGCGAAAAATATCCATTGGAATGTCGGACGGGAGACCTATAGATACTTCATGATTATCTATACTTCTATTCTAGTATAATATATAATTATAATATAATAATATAATATACATATTCTAATATAATATAAAGAGGAAATTTATTTGTTTTATTTGTATGAAATAGGCTCCGAATCCACTGTTCCAATTTTAATCATTCGTTCACCAATAGCACACACATTATCAGGAACTAACATAGGCTATATTTTACAACGTTAGAACAATCTTTATTTTTGACACCCAACGAAGGAACACTTCCGAAACATTGGGTGGTGTGAATAAAACGAAGCAAAAGCTTTTACTAGCCCAATTTCAAGTAAATGCTTGAATTCAGGTGAATAAAGTCTCTAGCATATGCTTGCACTAAAAAATGGTAAAGCATATGCTATTTCATTTTAGCAAATGCTTGAAATAGTGAGAATAAAAATTACATTTGCTTATATAGTAAATGATTATTCACATCAAAATAAGCATTTGCTTTTGCTATATAGCATATGCTTATAGAAAATGCTTATGCTTGAAGCATTTACTAATAGTAATTGCTTGTTTTTTATTCACACCACCCATTGGGAAAGTAAACTTCAAATATCTAAATAATTCGTGGAGCGTAATTTTTTATGCGTAAGTGAGACTAATGAAACTCGATTGGCAATTTGGATCATAGATGCATAGAGTTAAGGCTATCACACACGACACAGATACGATAAGATTTTATCTGCGTATAAAAACTTTACTTATCTGAAAGTATCACACACTAAGCATATTCTCTATCATAAAAACTATTCGGGTTTACAGATTTTCCAAAGCTCTCGCAGGAACTCACCGTTAAAGTCTGTTATACACTATGCAGATACGATAAGATTTCATATCTGCATAGTGTGTGACAGCCTTTAGCGGTGGGTTGGAGCGGAGCTTTCGAAAATCTGTAGCCTCGAATAGTTTTATGATTCTGATCCGATCTCTGTAAACTAGAATAATATGACAAGAACCGTTGTAAGCAAATTCTCCGATCATTCGAATTGCGACTTTTAATTTTCAATTAATTCCAATTTCAAATCGATCAATTGGATTACAATTTGTGAAAGGAGTTTTAGAGGAATGAGAGGAGTTACATAGACATACGTACCAAGAAGTGCTTGGAAGAGGCGCGATTTGAATATCCTGATGACCCTTTCAATGGCGAGACGAAGTTGTCTGTCTTGTGGCTTCACTAACTTGCTGTGGTAGTCTTCCAGCAACTCTAATGCTCGATGGGCCTCTGAAAAAACATATATCATTAGAAACTTTGCTTTTTTACTTTAAAAAATATTTTTTACTTACTAGTATTTTAAATTAGTAATTATTATACCAATAACAAAATACTAAATTAAAAAAGTGTGTATCACCACACAACCTAAGTAAAACTTAATTGTTGATTTATTACACAAAAACACCGTAGGTAGTTACAATGACATAACATGTCATAAGATATTTATTTTTTAAATACAATAAAGTTTCAATTAGATTGCGTTTGAATTTTGAATTTGAATGACAACTTCCATTGTCCTCGCCCGATGTGTGATTTTTGTAACGCTCTCGCCAGCTCTCCCCATGTCAAGTGCGTGTGTGGAAGTTTTACTTCAGCCAAGTAAAAAAATAATACTTCATCACATGGATTACTCATGCATTACGTATACAATAATTATATTATACTAGCTGCGCCCCGCGGCTTCGCCCGCGTAAATTTCGATATCGTGGAAAATCATTCCATGGCATCCCTCAGGAACATTTTTTCGGGATAAAAGCTATCCTATGTTACTTCTAATACCTCCAAGAACATGTGTACAAAATTTCATGATGATCGGTTGAGCAGTTTTCGCGTGAAAGGGTAACAAACAAACTTACATTCGCATTTATAATATTAGTATGAAGTATGATCCGTTACATGTTTGTATAACATTTGAACTAGTGTTTAAATATTTATTCTGTAATGCGGTTTTACACAAACATTACAACATTTTGGCGAAAATCGAACGATCATGTTTAATATATATTATTATATAAATCAATGATCTTACAAATATCAATAATATTATAAATAGCATTTATTTAGTATTTATATCATAGTAGATACCGCTAATAGAATTCGGTGACTCAGATTTTTAAATATTTAGTTACAAATTTTTTTCTTCGATCAAAAGAACAGAAGCAAACAGTAAAGATTAATCATATAAATTACAACAGAATTATGATAGCATAGACAATAAGTGCTGGGCAAATATTAACGAGTGTAATATACCTATTTAATGTCCAGTATATATTTTGCCCATTGTAAGACCAGACTAACAGATTGTGTCAACTCTCCATGTAAGTGGACATATTTTGACAGCCCTATGGTTATTGGCTGAGTAGGGTCTCTTTCACGTTACGTTTTCGGTTATCACACCGTGTATTGTTGTAATTTCGTAGCATAACATAAAATATACTGAATTCACACATTGTCCCAGTTTTTATCTTTGAGTTGCGTTGTTCGTTTTTTTTTAAGTTATACTTAAATATTACTAGCTAGTGCCTGTGACTTCCTTCGCTTAGTGTAGTAATGTAATATTCAAAGTGATTTGTTATTGTTTGCCTGCAGTGTGCCGAAATTTCGATTTCCCGTAGGAATGAGCGATTTTAACGCGGTAAAAAGTGTATTCGATGTTGACCAGGCAGTTATATGTACACACCACAAAAAGTTTAATTCGAATCCGTCTAGTAGTTTTGGAGATCAGCCCGGACAAACAGACAAACATACAGACAAAAAAATAAAAAAATATTGAAAGTGTTCTAACACTATTTTAACATGGGCGATGTTAAAATAGTGTTAGAACACTTTTCATTAGTTTTTCGTAAATATATTCAATGTGCAGACACACGAATTTTACTGTTTTATTATATATAATAAAACATTATGTACATAAATAGATATATAAGTTATCTGTTTTATTTAATTTTTTTTATAGTATGCAAACGATCAATAGGAGCCATTTTCCTGACTACCGACTCCATAGACATCCGACAAGAAGTTATGCAGCGATGCACTCTTGTCTCCTCCCCCTACTTGGGTCACCGGATGCATACACACTGCACGAAATGCGACAGCACAGCTGTCACGTCGGCATCGTGTGTCGACCGAATTCGTCAAAAGCAGAGTAGAGGCACTGTACCGACATCAGAGTACCTATTTCTAAATACGTACATAGGTTTTTATAGTACCTTTTTGGGTACCGAACACTTAGAATATGTCGGAGCGATAATATGAATAAATATGTGAGGTCTAAGCCGACGAAAACCTGACACGATTTGTCGAATCGACCCACGCCTAGACCGACAAGCAGCAATTAGACCACCTGTCAGGTCACCCTACATTTATCACCCATGCTACATGCTATAACCCAACATTAAATATAGTATTTAAGTGGAATGAGAATAAGCATAATTGGTTCAGAATTTGGGGTTTTAAAAGAGCGCCAGAGATGAAAAAATTGTGTTTGAATTATTTTATTATATAGCATAGGGGGACAAACGAGCAGTCGTAGTAGTTTTCATGACTACCGACGCGCATATACATCCACAAAGTTGTTATCCTCCCCCTTCATGGGCCAGTAAGCTAATACTTAAAAGCAATCGATTTTTAAATTTCATCTCATTCTCCACAGACTATGTAATTAAATATATCGTAGATTAAACTCTATTCTCTATGTTTTTATGGCCGGAAAGAAGTTGGCGCCTGATAATAGCTGTATGCGATATCCGCGGCCAATTTCATGACATTGATATAGATGCACCGCTTTTTGGCCCGATCCAATACTCCCATGGGATTGTGATACACAATCTGTAGCTGAATTTGACAGGGCTAGACAGTAGATAAAGAAATAGAATAGTTCAATACTTGTTTCAGACTTTTTTCAGGAGACTGGTGACCTCAGGCGGTATAACCCGGTCGAGTCGTAGAGGAAAGGTAAATAAATTATGTTTTCGCTAATACCTTTAATAAATATGTAATCGTGAAATGGCTAGAATATTTTATTTTTTAATCTTATACGGCTAAATTGACGGAAAAATACTTGTATTAAAGATAGAATATCTTTAATACAAGTATTTTTCCGTCAATTTAATATAAAGAACCATAACTCACTGAAATTAAAATTATTAGAGATATTTTTTACTTCGTATAGTTTCGAATACTAACCTACGTTGCTAAATTACCATGACATGTTCATTCTATTTAATATATAAATACATATATGGTATATATACCAGTCAAGAGGTAATGCCACGCCGCATGCAGCCGAATTGGGCCTGCACGACCGGGGAGGTACCTCTCGCTTATACGAGACCATCGTAAAGAGACATCTTTGAAGTCGCGTTTCTCGCGGTGTTGCGGTATGTAACTAAGTAGCCATTGGCCCGAGGAGAGGAGAGGAGAAAGGGGGACAACGCATCTGTATAATTTCTATACGGTCTAGGGACGTCCGTATTTACGAAAATGGCAGACTGCTCGTTTGCTCCCTTGTGCTATAAAAAAAGGGTTGGACTTAGACTCAGTGCTGCTCACGCTGCGTATGAGTACGCGGTCAGCTGCGTGGTTACATTTGTTTGACAACACGGGTCAACGCTTACGTATTATACGCTGCACACGAATATTCGTGTAGCTGGTTTTAGTGTCGAGCGATCGAACGAAACGAACAAACGAACGCATAGATTTGCTTATAATTACATTGTGACAGAAACGTAAATAGGTGTAGAGATATACAGACAGGTCAGGTACATTAATCCACATCATTATTCGTACCACATTCACAGGAAGAACCGGCGCTTCATACTGTGTTTATCCGTAGGTAATAATGCTATAAATATACTATATAATAAAGTTCAGTTACGAGGAATGGTACGTATACACTTCAGTACCCTGTCACAATAACTTTCTTTGACAAGGCAAAGCAATAATATGGAATTTCGAAAATACAAATTGTGACGAGGTACTAAAGTTTATAATACTGTGACTCGTGACTACTTACTACGTGATAAAAAATCACGTAGTACGTTCTTTACTAACAACTATAACAAAATCTCTGAAGCCTACCTGTATAAATATCTGATTCTTATGTAATATGCTAAGCTCAATGTTATTCTTAAGTAAAGTGACAGCGAAGTAAAAATATATTCCGAGACACGTTTTCTTGTTGAGGTTTATTGCATTACATTTTAACGGTTTACAACATTACGGAGCCCACGAAGCTATTTACCAAAGACATAATCTGTTAAAAAGTGCTCTATATTGTAAACATTGAAAAAGTGCCACAGAAACTCTATCCAATAGTAATTATTTATTGGTTATATGTAGTGTGATCATATATGTGTATGATGAATGAGAAAAAATTAAATATTTGTTTAATGTGGTAGGTAAATAACTTGATCATGACTACAGCTAGCAGAACTTATTTAGATAATTGAAAGACAAAAAACACAAAAATTTATCTATAAGGAGTCATTGGTTTCAAATCAGAAACGTGGGTATTCTTTAAGGTTGGCATATTTTAAAAATAACCATATTTGTATACTAATTTCAATAAATTTATAACCCTTATTTAAACTTACAGTGACAACACTCTATATATGTAAGAATAAGAGTGAAATTCACCATAAATGTGCAAACATTTTTTTGTTTTTATCACTGTAAGTGACCCACATTCTAAATCGCCTTAAATAGAAAATATTAGCTGAAAATAAATACTTTACATAACTAATTCCATATTGCTGTCTATACAGATCAGAGTTGCATAGACCATTTAGTTGTAATTCACTTTACAACCTACTAGCGCAGTAGTAGTAGTAGACATACAATGTAATTCTAAAATATTCACCTTGCTTACGAACTGGCATCACGGTGCCGCCCCCTAACGTAATTCTGTAACACTTATAATATTTCACTGAATCGAAATAAAAAAAAACACTAAACGTGTTTGAATAACTTCATTTTAGACAACCGAAAACACCCAAATGCATGTTTAAATTGCACATTAGACAAAACAAAAACATAAAAATATTACACCGAACAATTAAAGTGTGCAGAAGTGATTCCGTGTGTGAGGGCCGTCGTCTACTGAGCTTATTCGGATTGGTCGATTTTCGCGGTGACGTCAGAGGGTTGGAGCATAGACAATGTAGACGAGGGATGAAAAATACGGAGGGCGAAACCCCTTGTTAAACAGCATTGTAGGCAATACTATTCTAACAAAAAATCGGACCGCACTAAAGTATAAATATTGTAGTGACATTGTAAAAACAATGAAATGTAATACAATCAGGAACCTTGGAACCATTTGTTTAATTATTACATGTTTGAATATAATAAAAATAGGAAACGGTTACTGTCTGGTTCATAGCTGATTTATTTCTCTTTTCTATGTAAATAGATTACACTTTTATTTTATTTCATTTTATTTACTTACTAATTGTTATTACGTTTCCAGTATTCCTTTGGAAGAGATGAGGGAAGGATAATATTTATAATATTTATGTGAATGTCTATATGCCTCAGTCCTCAATGGTGAATTAAACCAGCTCGTTAGCCCTTATATTACAAAAGAATAAAAACAATACCTTAGCCTTCTTACTGCTACAGTCACGTTCCGTTACGTATTCTTGTAGAGGTTGTAAGTTCGTAGACCTACTACGAAGAACTTAAATCCCACTTTCAAGTGCGTCACGCTTACAACACCAACTTAAAAGCACAAGTATTTATCTACATCTATACCAATATTGTATAAAGAGGAAAGATTTTTGTTTGTTTGTATTGAATAGGCTCCAAAACTAAGTACTAGAACTATTTTAATTATTCACTAGTAGGAAGCTACATTATGAGGAAGTAACATCTAAGTAGGAAAAATAATGTTTGTCTATAATATGTTCATTATAGAATCGTAAATCGATCATGTGACCATCTTTAGCAAAATTTTTGTGCTTCAGCCCACGAAGGTTTCTGAGTTGGTGCGACTAATTTTCGACAGATGGCGTCACCGTCATTTCATGGATTATATTGGTAAAAAGGGAGAAAGAAAGTAATAGGAAGAGGTAAAAAGAAAATGTCGCTGTCGGTTTGGACATGTAGAGAGAATGACAGATGAAAGGTTAACAAAACAGATATGTAATGCCCATGTGGAAGGAAGTAGGTTCCGGGGGGTTTCTTATAATTATTGCCTTGCATCTGAACGCAAGCACAGCCGTTGGTCCTAAGCCTGATTCTCTGCGCTCGTGTTGAATTGCCGTCCCTTCGGAATAAGAGTAAAAGTAAACAGTAAGACCACACTACATTGCCACACTGCATGGCATGCATGCAGCTGCATTATATCGAAAGGCTTCGAAAGTACAGAATTGTTTTTTATATCATACGTACAGCCAAAGTGCTGAATATTCTACCAGCGCCTGTATTCCCTGATATCTACAACCTGGGAGTATTTAAATCCAGGGTGAATACCTTCTAGGCAAGCGTGCTCCATTGTCGGCCAAGTCTACACTTTCCTCCAGGTGAGACAGTGGCCAAAAGCAAGCCTATCCAGCATATAAAGTTAAGTTATCTAGAAGTAACATGGGCTATATTTTACTACGATTGAACAATTTTTTTTGACGTCCGAAGCGAGTACGAGTCGACTAGTAAAATATACATTGGTGAGAATCTTTATTTTAAGGTTTAAGTGGTTAATATTTGGTTAATATTTTTACTTTTACTTTACTACTTTTGTATCGAATCTAACAAGTCAAGTAAACATGTGTAGAGAATTTTACGCTCTAGTGATTGCATTGCACATTCCGCCTGTTGCAACGCTTTGTGCAAATTGTCCAGTGGGTAAAACTGGGCTGTCAGTGGGTAAAAAATGAAATAATTAATTTAAAACTTTCAAAGATTGCAGTATTTTTTGTATTATGAAGGGACAAACGGTCAGAGCTGCGAGATGACTAGCGACATAGAGACATCCGCATTCCTTCCTTTATCCTTCCGACCTTCATGGGCCACCGGCTACTTCACACCTGAGGTGGTCCTGGTCCGGGTCTGATTATAAGACAGGGCATGTTTGTGATTGTTCGTAGCAAAAACCCTATCTACTCTTACATTTCAGAAATAATAATATTAAGTCGTTCGTGGTTGGCGCTCCTGTTAACAGAAGAGTAGTTGCGGTGGGAACAAATGGTGGGCCAACCCCGAATAAAAATGTTTGAAAATTCCCTGTAAAAATAGAGTTGCGATTTCCTATGCTGAAATATCAAAACATTATTGTAATTAAGTAGGCCTTACAGTATTAACAGAAAAGTAACTAAATTTTGTTTTTGGGGGATTGTTAAGGGGTAAGATTATATTGTATATTAGTTAAAATATCTAAAAATTGGTACTCATTTTTGAAATAAAATGTATGTATGTTAAGTCTCCACATCTGCAAAAAATCATAAATTGCACATAGGTAATTAAAAACCGGCCAAGTGCGTGTCGGACTCACGCACGAAAGGTTCCGTACCATTATCTATATATAAATCACGTTTGTTGTATAGGAGCCCCCCTTGAATATTATTTTATTTTAAAATAAATATTTATTTCTAAGGTGAATAACAATAAATTAATATTCTGTGAATATTTCAATCGTCTACCTTTTGCCGTTATCAGTATCGAGCAATAAAATCACGTTTGTTGTATGGGAACCCCCCTTAAATATTTGTTTTATTTTAATTTAATTAATGTTTTTAAAGACAATATATAACTTAATATTCTGTGAATATTTCAAGTGTCTACCTGTTGCCGTTGTCAACATCAAGTAAAACGAGCAA
>LUGF01041234.1:631508-671513 GCA_001625245.1 Calycopis cecrops | reverse complement strand
CCTCTTCTCCTGCGATCCCTACTCCACGGACGCATACAGAGCGGGCCCACGCCTGTCTACTCGGAGCGTCCCCTCCTGGGATCCCTGGGGCTTATTAATTGTGGCTTGGACTACCAAAGTGAATCTATGACTTCACTGCTTAGTAATTGTGGCTTGGCCTACCAAAGTGAAGCTATGACTTCACTTCACAGTGACTTCATACTGTGACTTCACACTTCAATTACTAAGCCTCCTCACCACGACAAGGTGGCAGTCTCTTCGGGGGAAAATATTTTGATCCTAAGACATGTCTTTATAGCTTAAGAACTATCTTAAAATTCTTCATAAAGTTGGAAAATTTGCTTATTTACCCCATTTTATCAGTACAAGAATTCCATAACCTTAGAATGTTCCAAACAGTGTTCATACAGCTAAGTCTTGCTAGGTTAATTTTACGCACGATACAATAGACGCCTAAGAGCCCGGGCTACCTCTACACCTATGTCGGACTCAACTCTTAGTGCCATACCAACTAAGCCACTGCTGGTGCCTTCAGGTGCCTCTATGATCCCAAAGGCTCAAGGCTTTGCCGGACAGGGCTTGGGGGAAGAGGCCAGACTAAGAGCAGCTCAGCTGGAGAGTCCTCCACTCGTCCCTCTGAATCAGCAGATGGCGGCGTGGATTAGGTACGACCGGCGCGGTGTGGCGTGCTCATTTGGAGTATTGGGACCAGGGGTCAGGATGGGAACCTGACTCATTTGCATGGTTCCGACGTTGTAGTAGGGACTGTTCAGAGGCAGTCGGACAGTCCTTAAGGAGGAGAAGTCTGGCTTTTTCAGGCCGAGGCCAGCCTGTCGTTGGAGGGATCCTGTTACTTGTAGATCCGGTATCCTCCCATTATAGCGGCAGAAGGCACCAGGGGCAGGGGTTTAGTCGACAGGGGCAGTCGCTGAGCCCGACACTGTACCCAATTGAGCCATCAAAGCTCCTGGGTAGCATTCGTAAAGGTTTTCCCCTGCGTTACCAAAAAATAAGGAGAAAATATTTGAACTACAGTGGAATCTTTAACATTAAATATAGATAAAATAATGTCATTAATTTATTATTTAGGCAAAATGTCCAAAAGAAAAGTATGCAATTCTCATTCACTCAAAAATTGGGATGAATGGGAACAAGGTCCACCCTGGAGCAGCTTATCAGTAGGGACATCACATGTTTAATAATTCACTAGCTTTCGTCCGTAAAGTCTTTAAAGTGTGAACCATTCAAAATCTATCCCGTGGGTACAACCACGTAACAGTAAAAACCAAAAGCATAGTAATAAGTATTTATATAAAAGTACCTGTCCTTTAATTATATACACGTCGACCTATATTTAATCAAAGTCAGTATCGTTTAATTAAAGGTGAAATGAAATCCTAAAATTTGCGTGACTAACTTATGTATTACCTATATTTTAATATAATATTATGATAGCATAAACACGAAACATTCTATGTAAGTTTATCACATTTAATCTTAGATCATTTAGTAAATGATCTAGGCATTTAATTTATTTTACCTTGAAACAAATTCTAAATATTGGAGTTGCTAGGACTACACAATTTTGTTTCCCTTAATGCTTCTTCTCTGAAGCTAGTTTTTAATCATTTGCTGCAAATGTTCATTACATATTCAGTGTCGCATCATGGATTTAAAATAGTACTCTTTAATTAAATATAAAAAAATTAGGAAATATTATTATTGATTTGATAATAATTAATGTGACCTAAAACTGTTCTTAAAAATATTCTTAGTTTACGATACGACATTTCTAATGTTTATTTTTTACAGTGGTATCACATTCCTTTGTTTCGTATCCTATGCTATTTTAAAATATTTTAATTTTTAAAATAAATATAAAATATTTTATTGTTAGTCGAGATTGCGCTACGGTATACACTATATTTTTTAGCATGATTTTTTTAAATTTTAACATAAGTCTATAGATTACTTACAATTTAATTTAATATCTGTGGAATATGGATAAAAATTCTATCGATAAATTTGATTCTGTAATCTGTTACGTAGTATTTCTATAGAGTTTCAAGTTTGTAGTTTGTGATCTGTATCATGTAGCAGTCGTTGTTCGTGTCTTTGTATTTTTAGTGCGTTTCATTAAATCTGCAATATAAAGAGAGAGAGGTCATTAAACAATTTCAATATGCCTCTCTTTGGCAAAAAAGATTTTGGAAGAAAATCTAAAAAAGATAATAAGGAGTCTGAGAAACAGCCGTCCATCGAGGACAAGTACGTTGTTAAAGATTTATTAGGAACAGGAGCGTTTTCAGAAGTACGTGTAATAGAGAGTAAAGAAAATGGGCAGTTGTTTGCTTGTAAAATCATTGATAAAAAGGCACTGAAAGGTAAGGAGGACTCATTAGAGAATGAAATAAGAGTTCTAAAAAGATTCAGCGAAAATGCTGTTTCGGATGGAGGAGACAAGAAAATATTTTCACATCCCAATATTGTACAATTACTTGAAACATACGAGGACAAGAATAAGGTTTACCTTGTAATGGAATTAGTAACGGGTGGTGAGCTCTTTGATCGGATTGTTGAAAAGGGTTCGTATACAGAAAAAGACGCTTCCAATCTAATCAGACAAGTGCTAGAAGCTGTGGATTACATGCATTCTCAAGGAGTAGTTCACAGAGATCTGAAGCCTGAAAATCTTCTATACTACAGTGCTGATGAAGATAGTAAGATTATGATAAGTGACTTTGGACTGTCAAAAATTGAGGATTCTGCATCAATCATGGCAACAGCATGTGGAACACCTGGTTACGTGGCTCCTGAAGTGTTGGCGCAGAAACCATACGGAAAGGCTGTAGATGTTTGGAGTATAGGTGTTATTTCGTACATATTGCTCTGTGGATATCCTCCATTTTATGATGAAAATGATGCAAATCTATTTGCCCAGATTCTTAAAGGTGATTTTGAGTTTGATTCACCATACTGGGATGACATAAGTGAATCTGCTAAGGATTTTATAAGACATCTGATGTGTGTTGAAGTGGATAAGAGATATACATGCAGGTAAGTTCATGTTTTTTTATAATCCATAAATTACTTGAGGCTAATATAATACATAAGCTACATTAATATCTGATTTTTAAATATCCCTTTTGGAATAAGTCATCCTCAACTCCATGTATAAACATGAAAGACAAGAAAAAGAAAGACACTTCATGAAAGACTTGTAAAAAATAAAATAAAGTATAAGTATTATAATTGAAGTACAAATGTAAAGATTATACACAGTAGAGTTGAAATAAAACCTTTTAAATTATTTTACCCGTGACTTGTCTCTTGTCCGTATTTTTTTGTAATAATTAACCTATATCCTTCCTAATACCTTTCAAGAACATGTGTACAAAGTTTCATGATCATTAGTTACATAGTTTTGGCTTGAAAGTGTATCAAACAAACTTACATACATATTTATAATATTACAGTAGGAATATATAAAATATTTATAGACTGTTATCAAGACAGGGTTTATCTAGTTGACCTCTACATGTTTTTTAACAGATGATGTAGTATGTAATGATTATATCTAATTCTGAAACTTTATCAAAATATGCTTATATTAAACTACCTATATTGTGTGGGTTCACTGGCCTACAATTAATTTATTCCAAAGGAAAAATTCTTTTAGTTAACATAAAGATATTAATCTACATCTATGCTTAATTTCATTCATATCCATTTGCTGCTTAAGCCTTCAATAATAAAGACTGTCCTACGAAATTTTACTTCTATAATGTGGGTACAAGATAGACATTCAAAATTTGTTAATTACAAATTCAAGTTTTGTTAGTACATAAACTTAGTACATGTTGTTTATTGCTTGTTGCTATATACTGTCGAACATAAAATTATGAGCAATATTAGACGATCACATTATTTTACATGGCCTATTGAAACAATATTTAGTACTTAGTTTATTTATAGATTGCCTTGACAAAATGTACCCTCTTTGGATAGAGCTGTCTCAAACTGAAGTTTGCCCAAGCTGCTAATATAACACTGCACAGCTGTATATTCGGTGCATGGAACATTTTTTATGAATTCAGCTGCATTTTTAACTTGGATTTCGAATCTGTACTCAGATTTTCTCTAGCAGCTCTATATTTTGAGATATGCAAGACTATTCTTCAAAAAAAAAAACATATTTTTTTGGCCATATACAAATTGATTAAACTAATTAGAACAATACTTTCTTTTATATGATTTTCTTTAATGTGTTGGAATTTTACTACTCTACTGCATTACCCAATAGTAGTCATCTATTAATCACACTTTCATTGCAGTAGCACTCTCTATGATTCAAAATTCAAATTTCCTAGTGAAGTGTTCTCTTTGCTCTTCCCTTAAATCTCCCAGATAAGATAGCTATGAAGGAAATGCTTTTTAATGTCGTTGCATGTTGCGTCCATGTTCCTGAAAATATAATAGTAGCTGCTCGACATGGTCAGAAAAGTGTGCTGAATTCATATTTCCTATTATATTAGCTGCTCATAGTGACCACATATATTAGCCATTTGTGTTCTGTGTATTTAATTTTGTTCAAAGCCAGAGATGTTGAGTATTCTACTTGAGCTTTGGTTGGATGAGCTATGGGCAAAGAACCAAGTTTATTTTTATGTCCATGGAGGTGTGAGGAGAAAAGAGGGCAGCTCATCTGGATAGCCTCTATGAGGATGTCTACAGGCATTGGTAGTCATGAAAATGGCTCCGAATTCTCATTTTACCCCCATACACATTTAAGACTGTCTATAAACAAACAACAAACATTAGGGTCGTAACTTTAAAATACCATTTTAATCATTAAACTGGGAATATTATTATAAATTAAATAAATCCCTTGTTATTTCCCATAATCGTAAAGAGAATGTTGAAAGTACTGCTTGTAGGTATTCTTCATGAAATCAGACATATTTAAACATAATTTTTTTCGTGTATACTCTCCACAAATGTTACAGAATTTATTTGTATTGTATACACAGATTTTTTTGATGAAGTCATTGAAAAAAACAACAAACTACTAAGCTGTTGTTAGTAACAAAAATAGTTCACTGGAGAGTAAATTTAGAGAGGGTACCTGTATCTCCTAAACTAGACCTGCAAGAAAAATTCTAAAAGTAGTTTTGATATCAGCAAACCCAAATGAGTAAACAACATGTATAAAAATTATATGATGTAATGAAAAAAAGATTTGATTTGGTCGTTGAGTGTATTTTATCATAATTATATTATGCTTATAATTATAAATACCATTAATTCTCAAGTATTCTCATTTACATTTGAATGAAAATTAAAGTAATCTTTCCATTTGCATATTTTAATTGATGTAAGTTAATTTATGAGATACTTGAACACAAATATTAGGTTGGATTTAATAAGTTGCATGTGTGTAAACTATGTATTTCTACTTATTATTTACAAATTTCAGTAACAGTATTAATACACGCCCACAAAGTTGAGCCCCCTTAAACTACAATTCACAATCTGCCTAATAATATCTAATCTTATCTAATAATCTACTAAAAGCCAATCTCATCATCAGCTTTTATCAGTTTACTGCTGCTTTTACCGCTATAAGCAATATCCTGCCACTCAAAACCATCCCAGATCCGCTAATGCCAGGATTTTTTGTTTCTCAGAAGTTCTTGTCTATAACTATACATTATTAATTTTATATTATTTTTATAATTATAACCACTGTATTAGATTTTCATTAATTAAGCAAAACTATAACAAGAAACATTTTTTTTAAGTAAGAATAAAAAGATGAACAAATTCTTTGCTCTTTATTAATCACAAGTATGACTTATAAACACTTGTAATTTTTTTACAGGCAAGCTTTAGCACATCCTTGGATATCAGGTAATGCGGCAAGTAATAAAAATATACATGGCACTGTTTCTGAACAACTTAAGAAGAACTTTGCAAAATCACGTTGGAAACAAGCGTACCATGCTACTACCGTGATAAATCAAATGCGGAAAATGATACTTAGCAGCAGCTCCTCCAGTCGCAGCTCCAATGCTCTGCAGAACCCACAATAATTGATTACAAGACTTCACCTTAAAGAAGTAGATTCAGGTACTTAATGTATTCCATGTCTTTCTTTCATAGTATGTATCACTAATGTACTAACAATCTTACTATTTAGTCTGGACTTATGAATTGCTAAAATTGAATTATAAATGATTGTAGAAACACATTGGTGAGTACCTAAATGATTAGCTATTATCAGTAACAGATAGAATTGCAACACTAAACTCCTACAATCTAGTTTATCAACAAACCGTTGAATTTTTATAATTCAACATTTATTGGACTAGTCATTTAATTAATATTTGTGACACTTATAATAAATAAGTTGTTTATAAATATTTTCTCAACAATGTATTTTTTTTTATTTTGTGAATCTCATTTTTGTTTGAATTCCTTGAATTTTGTGTTATTTTAATCTATTTTCCTTGGAAAATATGTAATAAAATTAAAAGTAAAGCTAGATGTTATGAAAAATAAAATATGGAAATGATGAATCAATGAGAATCAATCTATGATGCTAATTGCTAATGAATTAAGAAATTAGAATTAATATTATTGATATCATGTACTAGCTATTGTTCTATCATGTACTAGCAAAAATAAGTAATAGCACCAAATAATTTTCATCATGAAAAATGATGACAATTATTTTTTGCTTGAGGTTGTTGCGAAAGTTGTTATATATTAATAGGTATTGTTCTTCATGACAAATGTTTAATGGCTTATTAATGCTTAGGCTTCTTAAACTGATGCTAATATGACTCCTCTAATAGTAAATAATTAACAGAGCTATAAAATATAATTATTTTTGATGATTTTAGAAAAACTGTCCACAAATAAATACATAGTTCAAATTCTTCACATTATTCTTAATAATGTTCATGTAATAAAATTCTTATAATTATAGTAGAAGAATCCTATTATATTCCTCACTATCCTATTGAATATACATAACTATAAAATAAAAAAATATGCTAATAAATCTGCAATTATATAATTATAAATCACATACCTTGAAATATTTATGTATATGTGTGCATGTAATCCTATTTAATCTTATATTATATACTTACCTAAATAGTGACTATGTGCATCAATTGTCTATAGTGAGTAAGTTTATTGAATAAAAATTTAATCCTCCCTATCTTTTAGAAACTCGATTCAATAGTACTTATCTTCTGACCTGGGTGCATTTTGTAGCCAGCCTTTGATTCTATACTCACTGACTTCGTCTTATATTCTTCTAATGGATATATTCGATGTAGCATAAAGGTTATGCATATACTCATTACAGTACATAGACAGGGCCTAACGGTTACATAAGTTTTTTATGACTTATATTTTATCTACTAATGACAAAGATAATGATGAATCTCGGTTTGTACTATGACAATTTTTATTTTATGTTTTAAATGTAACTGCCTCTTTTATGTTTCTCTTGAATAAATCAGTGTAATGAGTAAATGTAATTTTACATCTACAACATTTATGTTATTGTATTTATGTACATTCCTTGGTATCTGACAATTTCTTTTAATTTGTACAATGTGTGAGCTTGTCATTTTATTTGTTAGAGATATAAAATTAAATTTGACAAAAATGACGTCCAGTAATCCAGAGTGGGTTTTGGGTATTAATCTGATGTTGCCATATCAACCATAGAAAATAAAATGATTTGTGATTAAATCATGAAATAAGAAATTATAGGATGATGAGTACTTGATACCTATGATGGTATTATGACATTTTTAGGGAAGACTAGAACCGATTTGGTTAAACTTTAGACATTTTTTAAAGAAGAATTATTACTGTAAACATTCCAAAATAGTATTTTATTGTAATACGAGCTATAATTATTAGAACCTGTTTACAGGTAACAATTGAATTGAAAAAGCATTTATTTTCTTGGTCATTCCAATAGTACATATAATTAGCGGGCCACGCAGGCAAAAAAATCAAAATTACGCGTTGTAGTAGCATTTAAAGGTTTTGTAGATTTAACAAATATTAAAATTTACATACTAATGTATCTTCAAAAATATTTTGTCTTCCGTCCACACCTTTAATAATATTTTTTGCAATTTTTTAAATCTTATAAAAAGTAATTTTCGTGGTTTTCGTTGCCGCCGTTTATTTCACGTTGCACATTCTAAACGCCATGTTTTTCGTAAAGGCTGTGACGGGAGTACTGATTTTTTCATAATCATTATTTAGAGTTAGGGTATCTCAAAATTAAGCGTCTTATGGAAAAAAAATGGGCTTTAATATTCTTGTTTTTATTAGCTAGAAAACATCATTATGACGGTTATAAAAATTGTCTTAGCAAAATCAGCCCTAAACTACATTTTTTGTACTTACTTTAATTCCTGGTATCTTTCTAAGATTTGTAGTTTATTATTATTTAATGCAGTTTAACTTTTCGGGTACCGCGAGTGTATTAAGACGCTTCAAAAAAAGGCCGTGCACCCGTGTTCGGTACCGGAGGTTTTAAGATTCAATGTAAAATAAAACTGCATAGATTTTTTGTTGAAACATTTTAATGTTATAAGATAAATTTGATTTATCAATTCTTTCTGATGGGTTTCACAATCAAAATCTTTTAGAAAATCCCCAATGTAGCCCTACGACAAATGCTTTATTAAAGCAGCTTTAATATCAATACCTACTTACTTAAATGCCATGGAATTTTATAAAAAATATGAAATATGTTCCGAAACTGCACGAAGTGATTATATTAAAATGATTGCAATTATTTATGTAATATTAAGTGAACCGTTTTGTTAATACACGTTTAAATGTCCAATTGTGCAATTATGCGCGGCCTTGTCGGTGATTTAAAACATTTTACGCTCGACGAAATCGGGTGGGTTCACATTCTGAATGCATATTTCATTGGTTTCTTTAGATTCGTAAACGTAATTAAAATACATGGCTTTTTATCTTTGGTGACGTAAATAAATGAAGGTATACACGGGTTAGTTAAAATGTGGAGCAGGGTCGTCCAGATATCATCGCGAGCCAATATGAATCAACAACCCTAGAGAGTAATACTAATTAGACTATCTCAACGTCATCTGCTTTGATTCTGGGGTATGAACAAATTCGCGAAAAATTGTGCAGCGCAAGGCATCCATACGAGCTGAAATAATACTCGTCCCAAGGACATATAACGTTAAATTGGCTTTTACGTTATATAGTTATTTCATTACACTTAAAAAACAGGACTCTCCTCTTACAATCGGTCGGTTCAATTTAAGAGTAATGTAGTAGGTATCCTGCACTTACTTTTATCTTATCAGTTTGTGATAGGACAGAAAAATCGGTCACTAAGACGGGATTTAATACGCAAAATTGTCTAAATAAATAATATGTTTACATTTATAGCACGTATGATTGATTTGCTTACGAATTTTCTAAAAATCTACTATTTATCATGTAGTAATTGTAAACTTTTTTATTATGATGTAAGTTTATTCGTAGGCTTTTGATCCGATGTGTTGCATATTCAAAATAGAGTTGAAAGTGTTGTGTACTTACAACTTTGATACAAACATGTGTGATAAGTAATTACTTAAATTTACAAATTTATTTCTTGAAGTGTACAATTGTAAGTAAATAATAATAGGCACTTGTATCAATACACATATTTCTAGAGTCCAAAAATACAATATACCTACTTAATTTTTTTTTATTGCTTATGTCTTAAGTTAGCTACGCAAATCTTAATTATCTTAATTGTTATAATAATGTGGAAATGCTTATAATTTGTAAAATTAGTTATTATTATACTTAAAATTGTTAACGTAAGAGAATGTTAGTTAAAAACGAGATATAATTCTCTTTATAAAATTTGCCTTGTTAATTGTATATAGTCCGTATATATTATATAAGTAATGTTCGTATTGCATAATTTTAACGTACTAACTTGATCGCGGGGCTATCGCCGTATTTGTGCCATCTTAAGCTTAAGACTGCTTACGACTTCAAAAATTAAGTGGCGTTGACGAACAGACTTGATATTATGGACGATAAAATGGATTGTAATTGAGAACAAACTTTTAAAACTAATTTTTCTAACATACTTTGTTTTGTAACGGTCATATAACCAATTAGGTACACTTTCTACCTAATTACGAACGAATAATGCCACCAAATTGATTAGCGTTAATAGCCACATTGGAATTTGGTAATTTTATTGTCGTTTTATCACGTTTTAGTCTAGCATATCGATTTTGACGAATGTAAGTAGTACTTATTTATATATATTCTACCGTCTTAAAATTATTGCATCGATGTAAAATCAGTCTATCCGTTATATGATAATGAAACTATATTTTATATACATTTTTTGTTATTATTTTTTTTATTTTATTTTATAAGTAATGTTCGTATTGTCTTGTATTATGACATGATCATTGTAGTAGCGAGATTTTTTGAAGCTTGGCAACACTAGTTATGCGCTAGACATAAAGAAAATATTTTTCTCACAATGTTCATACAAATATGCCAGATACATACATATAGTGTTTGGTTAAAAATCGAATCTTTCGATCATTACAATGGAGTTTGCTAATGTATTGTATACAATGGTCATTTACCATTATGTCGAGGTCAAGCCGATACCGTGTGACATAAAATTAAAAATTTATTGGCCATTGTATGTCTAAAAATACACGCAATAAATATTATAATATTGACTAACGTATACAATGAATAATTTTATTTGTAGTCGCTTGCCATATTTACGTACTTACCATTACTTTAAGTTTTAATTTTTTTTCTCAGCGTTTGCTCTCTTTACATCTACGTATATTTTATTTACTGTGCCAAAACCATATCATAATCAGTGATATCTATGTACAAGAAACACGAGATCATTGTATTAATTAAGAGGTAAGGGACTTAAATTTCTTAGAGTCTGTTCAGATAAAGCGTTTTGCGCGCGTGATACCTGGATATTAGACTCTAGACGAATATATCGCGTGCAGATGCGTCTATCACCGCGTTTTACGAGCGAGCTGTCGACGTGTCGAGAATCGAAATACTCGGGCACCGTTGTTGTGGCGCGAGAGTCGACTCGCGCGTAAAACACTTCGTCTGAACGGGGTCTTACATGCAATATGTTAATGTAGCGTTAAATTACAATATTGAAGTTCCTTGATGTTTTAACTGATTCTTTATTTTATATATTTAGTATAAGCGGGAGTTAACACATTTCAATATTTTTCGATGGTTATTACTTGTGTATGGACACAATTATTTTTTCAAACTAGCACAATAGTAATTGTGAAATGGGCTACATATGACATGTATCAAGGATTTAGTCTTAACCATAATAAATTTATCCTCGATTGTGTAGACGGTTGCCCTAATCGAAACTATAATAGAACTATAATGAGAAATACGCATAATAATTGTGGGTTAAGATCTGAATGCTACTGAGATAGATCTTGTGATTTAGATTTTATACTTCTTGTTCTAAACAATCAAAATTTATTAGTAGATATTAGATGTTAGCTCTATTTTCAATGTCATTGTAAATAAAATGCTAACTTGTTGAAAATGTCTTTTATTTATTGTGTTTTATATTTAAACCTTTTCCTGGCATATACCCTTAATAGCCTACGTAGACGAGGGGTATTTTTCCGCGTGGGAGAAAAAAGTACACTCCGCGAATAAAATGTCCCCCGCGGATTTACTGCGTATTCAACGCACACGGTGGGCGATCATTTGTTGCCCGGAACGTGCCTAACTCGCAAGAGCACAACGTGTACTAGTCCTCCGTGTGCGTTGCTTCGCTTAGTCACTAGAGTTCTATTTATTTCGGGGACTCCCGCGTACTTTTATCCGGTCAGCCCTCTGCATGTCCTCGGTTCGCACTTTTTGTAAGCGGAACTTTTAATCCCTAGTTTGCGTTACTCCATACAGTTGTAAGTGTTCTATTTTAGCGGACAATAAAGTCCGCGGACTAAAATTCCTCGTCTGCGCAGGCCATAAGAATTAAGCACATTTATACAATTTCTAAACATAAGAAAAACAAAATGCTATAACGGATTTTATAACAATTTATTTAGTTAAATATGAGCTGATAAAATCCTTTTGTATCAGTTTATAACATAAATGCAAGAAAAATTGAAAAACAAAAACAAAAAAATATTTGAAAAGAATTTTTTGGCCACCGGCCAAATTTTGAGGTTTGGTTCAGAATCAATATATAATACATCCAGACCAACCATTAAGCGGCCGTAGAGAACAGGGAGGACGGCAATGACACACTGCATCTCCTCTTCCTTTGCGGCCCAGACCCAACGCATCAGACAGTGCGCCCCCGTTTGATCGCGAGAGACAGGGCGCACGGCAACAACACACCGAGACACCTCTTCTCCCGCAACCCCTCCTGTCCGCAGAGGCCAGAAAACTCCGACCACCGCACCCCCCTTGGACGCATCCAAAGAGGGCCCACGGCCTTTTGTTTAATCGGGGTTCAATTTTGGTCACCGGCCAAATTTTAAAATAAGATAGTCAACATCATTCCAAGGTGTGTTTTAAATCTAATCGTCTAATTGTAATATTTTGTTAAATAAAAATCGATTTGAAATGGTCCTTAAAAATACACCGATCGATGCTCGCACACGAAGTGTATCAACCTCAAAGCTCAAACAGCTGACGGACGCTAAAGCCGGCTAGCATCAATGCAAAAACATTTACAGAATTCGTTGCCACTCCCGCCGAACGGTTGAATAAGTAGTACGCGCCGAGTTAGTTGTCTAGACGATAATATTTTTAGTGTAGGACAAAATAAATATTTATTAAATTTTTTAGTCTTTTTTTATTTCATAAATCGAGTATGTCGATGTGTATTATGTATTATCGAGTCTGAACCAAATCTGAAAATTTGTCCGGTGAACAAAGATTAACCCTATATAGTTAGCAAGAGGCAGTGCCACGCATGTAGGTAACATGCAACGGAATTAGGCCGGCTAGACCGGGGAGGTACCTGTCGCTTACACGATACCGACGTAAACAGACAATTGTGCTGTCGTGTTTCCCGGCTTGTAAGTAGCCGGTGTCCCATGAAGGGGGGAGGAAGAAGGAAGGCAAACTGTATTACCGCCATTCGGATGCCTATAAGAGTCGGTAATCATGAAAATTGCTTTTGACTGCTCGTTTGCCTTCATTTACTTTAAAAAACCCTCCCTTTCTATTTTCATGCAGTGCACGGGATTTATCTTTGATATAAGTAGTCTTTAGATATACTGAATAGCTATTGGCCGGGCCTAGATTGTTATTCAGTTTATTTGATTGTTACCTACTAGAACGCCTGTGTATTGATTTACTAGGACAAGTACCCTGTATGGGCAAATATGTGCATATTTTTCTGGTATTGTCTGAATCCTGAAGACGCCTTATGTACCTAGGTAGGTAATGGATTTTATTGAGACATTTTCCACCCACTGTGTCAATTTTAGTGATGCAGACAGCGCCGGATTTAGCTCTGACCGGTTCCGGGACTTGGAGAACTTGGGAGTGGAGAAGGGGCTTCTTTTATGGATATAAAAAGGAAGACCTTTAAGTTAAGGGCTGCAGCCCCTCTAAGGCGCTGTAAGGGACACACACACACATGTGAATAAATGCCGCGTCAGGGACGCTTGGCTTACGACGTAAGAATCGTCTAACGATTGTCCAGTCGGCAACTAAATATTAAGTACTTAGAAGTTATCAGTGAATTAAGCAATAAATACGAACTACATGTAATGACTTTTCCTTGAACATACACCCATTAACATATCATAACTCAAGTCCTATAAAAGGCACCACACAAGTTCGTACAACGCCATGTGGATCCGATGCTGCATGTAGGTAGGTTCAATCTCCCCTTCATACACAATTGTATATGTTTAGTAAGTAGGTAGGTAATTAACTATAATGGAAACTGTACCTACTTAAGGAAACTGCAATTATCAGAACCTGTCTATAGTCAGCTCGTCTATGAAAACTTGTTTATTACTCATGAAAACACTAACCGATTGGTTTCGATGTCGATTGCTGCAGATTAATTTAGCAAACTTGTAGAATGTTCATTAATTAATTCTGTTTTTTGTAATATGAAATCACTAGTCGCTCCCCGTGGTCAAACCAGAGGAAACTGATTCCGTAGACGTGTAGAGATATAAAATTTATATTATTTTCGATTTCGAATATAATACCTAAAATTGCTGCATAGAAAATTATATAAAAATAGATAATTTCGGAGGCCTTTGGTTACAAACACAAACATGAAAGTTATTTTGAGGACGTATTATTTCACATCACTAACCTTATTTTACTTCCACATTAGTCGCGTTAAAAAGGCCCTAAAAATAATGATTTTCGTAGATTAAGTAAGGTGTGCCGAAACCGCGGTGGACAGTAGTAGTGCCTACTTAATTGTTATTCATGGGAAACCTGTTTCAAGGCGACGGAATGATATAGATACTTACTAATTTTGATAATACCCTTTATACGTATATACCTATAACCTAAAGGAAAGGGTAGACAACGGGAACTGCGTTCCTACCAGCAGAGAACAACTTCAATCCTTCCTGATAACACCAGAAGCGGACGAATGGTAAATACACTACCAAATCTGATACCTTTTAGAATTCAAAAATTGTAGACAGTAGTTATACTGTCTACAATTTTCTGCGAGAATACTAACTATACATTTACCTACCTAAAAGTATTTTATCTATAAGTAGGTACCATTAGAAGAGATCCATTTATTTCCTGGTGAACAGTTCTCCATAACGTCAACCCGAAGTTCAAGTGTCAAGGTAAACATGTTAAAATCAACAATAACTGCAAAACCCGATTAGTTCACCTTGAGGCTTGACCTATGATCGCCTTATCACACAACTCATAATAAGTAAGTACATTTCAAAACACTGGCCTATTTTAGCGAACATAAATTCACTCGCTGCTCACTAACATCGATATTAAATGTGTGTTTTAGCGTAGTTAGTAGACAAGTATATTATATACTTATGTACTAAATAGGTAGGTAACAAACCACAAACTTTATTTATTTGTGTAGGTCTTAGATCATTTAATCTGTCTGTAGGTATATTTGAAAAAGTGTCCACCGTAATGCATTAAATTAAAGTTTATTGTCACTACAGTATTTTGTACTACGCAAGTTTTTGAAATTTTAAATAATTAACTACCTTTTTATTTTGGTGATGCAGGGGAATACCTTTACGTAGGTACGCTACCCAGGAGCCCGAGTGGCTCAACCTTGTATATTGCCGGGCTAGGCAATTGGGTTGCCTCTACCGATTAAACCTCTGCGGGGTGCCTTCAGCCGCTATAATTGGAGGGTCCCGTATCTACAAGCAACAAGATTCCTCCAGCAATAGGCTGGCATGGGGAGAAGGCCAGACATATCCTTGGGGTCTGTCCGGCTGCCTTTGAACAGTCCCTACTACAACGTTGTAACCGTGCCATGGGGTCAGGTCCTCAGCCTGACCCCTTGTAGCAATGATCCAACGGAACACGCCATGCCAGCCATCCTAATCCACGCCCCCATCTGCTGATTCAGAGGGACGGGTGGAGGACCTCCCAGCCAAGCTGCTCTTGGTCTGGCCTCTTCCCCCAAGCCTGTCCCGTATGGGTAGCACTGTCCGGCATAGCCTTAGGGATCATAGAGGCACGCAAAAACCACGACAAGGTAGCAGCATGTTACGGGGGGAAAAATAATTACTAGGTACCTACTTTACTTTTACTGCTTTAGTCGCCAATAATATAATTTGTTTACAATTACTTCATTCATACCATACAATCTATCTACTTCACCAGCACCATTCTGGAAGGTTTCTGAACTGTTATTTATAGCATACAGCTGAAAATTAATTCCTATTTTTTACCAAATGAGATGCTTTACTTTACCCCTGCCCTCCATATTTAATACCAAGCAGGTAATTAAAAAAATTACATTTAGAGCCTTAGCAGAGTAAAAAAAAAGAATTATTATAGGCAGAGGTTTATTGCCAAGTCTTTTAACTTGTTAAGAATATATATTATATAGGTACCTATTATTCTATTATCCACAACATGTATTGTAAAAAAATCCATAATATATATTGTCCATAATGTTTGTATGTAGTACTTTATGGAATCGTAAACTAGGCATTTGATTCTAAGATTTGATCATGTGATGATGACACCGCGGGGCTAATTAAGAATAAAAATAAGTAGAATAGTAATAAGCAAAAAATAAGTAGTAGTAAGTATTATGAAAAATCATTTATGAGTATTGTCCAAAAATGTATATAAGTACCGAAACCTACGGGAATCGTAGCGTCCGTATTTTTCTATAACGTCTTAACTGTAATAAATCCCATTTTCTATCTCTATAATATTATGTAGCATAAAGGTACTTGTTACTTATTACTTGTGTCCTGGGCCATTTCCGCAACTCGACGCTATTGCGCCTTAGCATAAAGGTAAAGTTACACCTGTCGTGTTTCGTGCGGTGTGTGGGTGGGCAGCGCATCTGTATAGCCTCTATGCGGATGTTTGTGGGCGTCGGTAGTCATGAAAATGGCTCCGGCTGCTCGTTTGCCCTCCTATATCATAAAAAAAAACCTCTTGATCTTGGCGACACAGGAGTAGCAGCGGTGGGAACGAGTGGTGGGCCTAGCAAGGGCTGCTGCCCCACCCTAGAGCTAAGCCTCGTATTGCAAGAGCGCTTTATTTCTTGTTGGATTACCCTTGATATACAATTTCCCTTCTCCATGTCAGTATGCCAACCCTGGACCTTCGACTGGCGACGCTCTTGGAGCCAAGCCCGTTTTAATGAAACCCAGACCTACAAGTGTCAGCGCAGACATGAAAAAGTGTACCCGGGCGTTTTTAAGGGGCTACGCGAAACGCAGCGCTCACAGGAAATTTCGAAGGAAGGGGTTTAAAAATTATGGACTTACAACTTTCGAGAATCACCATGCCTTCAAAAAAGGAGGAAAGAAATACCTGGGAGTATCTATCTTTATTAGTTTATTTTTCTATTCTGTTTGGCGCGGGTATACGGATTAAGGCTTCTGCAGGAAAGTGAATAATGGATGCCCAGGAACGAACAAAATGGCATCAAAGACATATTATATACTCTGCAGAAGGATATTGGCTGATAACTAAGCTAATTTATGTATGTTGCTCTTTAAAGAGCAATTTTGTATAAGTACAGGAAATAATAATAACGGCAACGATGTTATATATAATTTATTTTATTATATTACAGTGAATCAGAATAAGGAATGTTCATTGCAGTTCTTCGCCCAGTAGTGACAGTTGTTTCAGAAATTGCGTTGCGTTTGGCAACGTGGTGGCGCCGTATATGATCTTCCTGTTCACGCCGCTCGCAGCTTGTTGCTGGAAAAGTTTTTACTAATTAGCTTTTTTAATAGTGTAAACGAGCAGTAGGAGCATTTCCATGACTACTGACGACCATAGACATCCGTATAGTTTATACAAATGCGTTGCCCTTCTTTCTCCTCCCACTTCCATAGACGTGACCATAGATTTAGAATTGTTTTCACTACGTGAAAGATGTACAAAGCGTGAGAGCGAGACATTCAAATTAACTTAGAATCATCGGAAAAGAAAAGAGACAGTAGATGAAGTACGTATGAGACAATTATTTTACGCGTGTAAGGTGCTATAGGGGCCCGATTACATAGTAATGACAAAGTCATGTAAGTGTTTCTGTAGTAATTCTGACATTTGTCAAATATTTTTTTGTCTCGCCTCTGTTCTGAGATTGTGTATCTTGTACATTCTAAATCTATGGACGTGACAGCACAGCTTACCTATTACGCCGGAATCGTGTAAGCGAGAGGTATTCGCGGTCGTGCCGGCCCATTCGTTTCATATGAAATTATCTATGTTTTCTGTTGAAGTATTAGTGTGGTCACCAGCGTTCCCGAGTGGAAGATCGGCGCCGACTTTAGGAGTCGGCGCCATGCGCAATGCCACCAAATGCCGAGTATGAGACTCACTTTGCAATGTCCTTAAATTATTTAAAAGTTTACTTAAAATTGTTTTTGTATATATACTACTGTATGTATGGATTTTCAAAAATAAATGATTTATTTATTTATTTATTTAATTACTAGCTGCCCCCTCGTTTTCACTCGCGTAAATTTCGATCCCGTGGTAAATTATCCCGTGGCATCCCATAGGAACATTTTTTCGGGATAAAAATTATACTACCTGTTAATCCAAGTTACTCTCTACGTGTGTGCCAGATTTCATGAGAATCGGTTTAGCATTATTTGCGTGAGTAACAAACAAACAAACAAACATACAAACTATCACATTTATAATAGGTTAATAAATATAATGATGACTGTCTGACTTTGACAATGACAACTTAATGACAAGTAACAACTTTTTAATTCTGTTTGGTCATTTGTAAGCATATTGTAACATTCTAGATTCTTATATGTGAAAACATTTTAATGGTGTTCAGTTTATTTATTTTATAAGTTTATTATTGTAGTCTTAAAATACACTGTTTGTTTTCCGAATAAAATAAAATAAAATAAATAAAATGATATTAATGGACCGTGGTATCATAAATATGAGGGAATCAAATCGCGTGAAACCAATTTAAATAATCAGCGTGACGGCACTCAATGTCTAGCTTCATTCCGCTAAGTTTCTTTGTTTCTTTCATAATTATGATGAAGAAGACGAGTTTCTCCTTTCGTGCAGCTTCCCTACCGTCCAGGCGAATTTATTGCGACTGTCGGATAGACCAAAAATTTAAGACGTTAATAATTTTTGCGATATTTAGACATGCGTGTGCATCTAAAAGGGGTATGATAAGACCTACCGACAAACATTTTATTTTACATCTACCTAGTCTAGCCATAAGTTCTGTTACAAAGAAAAAAAATATTTTTAATTGCAAATAACATTTATTATTTACTTTCACAGTGCGTTAGTTTTATACACAAATATAAAACAATTAAAAATATATAAGTGTATTCGACGTGGTCTCCATTGGCTGCAATACAATCATTTAAACGTTGAGGCCAGTTATCAATAGAAGCACGAACTTTTTCCATGGGGAAATTCTTCACTGCCAATCGTATGGACTGTTTTAGACTTCAAATTATTATTGCGTTTAGAGAAAGCTTTCTACTCTCTTAAACTGAAAGTACTCTCTAAAACTGCCCATAAATCATAATCCAGCGGATTAAGATCGGGACTAGACGACAGCCAGTTTTCAGCTTTGATGAAGTTCGAGACGTTCGCTTCCAACCAAGACAGCGTGGACCGAGCTTTATAACCCGGCGCCGAGTCTTGCTGGAAGGACCATACTTGGTTATTGGACATGGTGTTATTAAGGGGCTTAACTACCTTCTCAAGAATGGTATCTTGATACACTTGTGCCTATGTTTTGATACCTTTTTCACAAAAATATGGCTCAGTCACTCTTCAATAGCTAACACCCCACCAAATCATCACCAAAGTCGGATAATGCCCACGTTGTATTCTGTCGACTAATTGGGAAGCTTTCTTAGATCTTTGAGCTTTTCTTAGATCAATACTGTCATTTTGTTTGTTAAAATTTCTGTGGCCTCCTTTGCTTACCGCTTCAGTAGTTATTTCGATTTTACCGCCCTATTCATCTTTAATTTATCAGTAAAGAAATTGCCAGTGCGTCTCTTATGGGCAATGCAAGTCTTAAGTCATCTCTTAAAATACGCGACATGGTTCTAGGTACTATTCTTATTTCCCAAGATAAAATCTTTTGCTATCGGACAGGATTTCTTAGAATTCTTTTCCTTACAGATTTGATTACCTTTTTCGTACGAACACTACGTGGACGGCCAGATCTTTCTCTGTCAAAAATAAGGGAAGTCTCATTGTACCAATTAATATCCCGGTACACAAACATTTGACTAATACCAAGTGTATGGAGTTTTAAAAATTGCATTTGGCTCCATACCTACTTTGTATAATGCAATCACAGCGATTATGTTCTCTATGTCATCATACTCCATTTTAATATAGCAAAATATTGTACAATATATTGGCGCCGAAATGAGAAAACACAGTGAACAATCGTATAAAAATGACCGATTCCAAATTCAAATGTAATATTTTGTTATTTTTAATTGTAACAATATTTATACACTACTACACACATACTACAGTATAGTTTTTAGTCACAAGCCAAATTTTCAGGTTTGGTCTGGAATCAATAATACTTTCGATTTATCGAATAAAAAATAATATTAGATAAGTACAACTACTTTGTCCCATGTTATATACATATTTTTTGGTCATTACGTGGCATCTAGCTCGCCTGTCGCGAAGCCCGGCGTCCTTGACTCTGAAGTCGATACATTTCGTGTAGGAACAACGATCCATGTATTTTTAAGGACCATTTCAAATCGATTTTTATTTAAGAAAATTACAATTGGACGATAATATTTTGTAAAACACACCCTTAGAGTAATGCTTCTTTATTTTAAAATTTGGCCGGAGACCAAAAACTAATGCTGTATAGATGAAATATTAATTACGAACCAATTTCATAAGCACACTGTTAGGAATTATAGGTTTTTAGACAATCAACGATTATTATTATTGGGTAAACGTCTGCGTCATTTACAATGAAAAAAATTGCCACTAAAAAAAGAACAGCATACGGATATCAGTAATACTTTTTAAATTTTAATTAAATAAAATTTATTTTTAAAGCTAAAAATGTCATTGACCATTAATTATTTAAAAACGATATCCCATATCCGTTTGCTTTTTTATTCTAAGTTCTGTTTCTGTATATTTATTTTTATTTTGAGCTGAGAAAAAGAAATAAAATGAAGAAAGAAAGAAAATATCCTTTATATGCCCACAGTGAATCTATATACAGTAAAACAAACTTAAAGACGAAGAAGAAGAAGAGCAAACAGGCGGTCTTATCGCTTAGGAAGCGATTTCTTCCAGACAACCGGGAAAAAGGACATTTAAAATAATTAAAGATGAGTAGGTTATATATAGGTATATAATGAATCGAATTAATGTGACAATAACGATGTTCTTTGATACTAGGGGTATGAAATTGCCGATTTGTGCTGCAAAATTGAAAGTAGTTTTTTTTTAATTTATTATATTTCATCGTTTATTAAATCAATGCATAGATAATAATTACCACTATATATATACGTTGTTGCTATCTAAGAGGAAGGTAATTTTTTGCGATTTTGACGGCCAAGTCTCTTTCGATCTAGATTCGACAAACTGTGTGAAAGCATTTTGTACGGCCTCCTGAGAAGAAAACTTTTTATCTAGTAGAAAATTGTCTAAATCACGAAAAAAAATCCGTTGGAGCAAGGGTTGGCAAATACGGAGGGTGAGGAATGGTGTAATTGCAGTTCCTGTAGAGTGAAAACGGTTTCTCGTGCTGTATTCAGGGTCACTTTTTGGTCACCAGTCAAATTTTGAGGTTTGGTTTAGAATCAATAATATATTCGATTTATGAAATAAAAAATAAAAAAAAATAATAAGATACAATTACTTAGTCCCATATTGTAAAACATATTTCATGCTCACCACGTGCATCAAACTCGCGACCCACGATAGGTCGGCGTCACTGAACTTGAAGTCGAATCATTTCGTGTAAGAGCAACAATCGATGTATTTTAAGGATCATTTCAAATCGATTTTTATTTAACAAAATATTAAAATTAGACGATAGAATTTAAAACACACCCTTGAAATGTTTACTTCCTTATTTAAAATTTGGCCGGTGACCAAAAAATAACCTTGTATAAGTATTTTTCATAAAGAAATAATAGTGAAGAAATTCATGGTTGGGGTTCTTTCACTGCTAGTTTTGCTATCATTGGTCGACGGTTCGACAATTTAGACATCTGCATGAGAAAGCTATAGTGAAAAAAACCACGCTGAGACCAGCAAACAACTACCATTACCTTTTTATTGGCAAGCTTTGCTTTAGGACACTGTTTCGGCGTTTGATCTGAGGTCAGCCATTGCATTTTTTAGTTATCATATTTACGGTTATTGTAAAGAATCCACCTTTCATCACATGTCACATCTGATCCAATATTCCCTCATTTCTGTATCGATTCAACAAGGCAACACTAGCTTCAAAACGCGTTTCTTTCTGCGAATCAGTCAAATTATGAGGCACCCATTATTCATATTTCTTATTTTATTTAATTGACGCAAATGAGCCAATACTGTTGGTGGGGTGGCATGAACCATGCCGATAATACCTGAGTAGTTTGACTCTGATCGGTTTCCACGATCACTTTCAATTAATTGTAAATCATCTGTGAGAAGACCACTCATCTTCCACGTGGTTCGTTCTCGTTTCCATCACGAAAGCGTTAAAATCAAAGTCGCGCGGTGTCATTTCCCTTTCCAAACGTAACATTAACATTGCGAGCTGTTTGTACCGCGTTAGTTCCGTGTCGAAACTGGTATTCAAAAATCATTCGAAGTTAAGTTATTCAACTTTAATGTCTAAGCAGAATATAAAAAAAAAAACACTGACAGTCGATATAAGAATGTTGCACATTTTTTAAAAGAACTATCATAGGTACCCGTAAAAAGTTTTACTCAAAAATCTCAAAACATTGGCATGTTATTTGGCAATTCGAAGTAAAAAATGCCGTTATATTGTAATGGGTAGGCCACTACAATAAAACGGCATTTTTTACTTTAACTCCTAATATTACAAAAAATATTTGTATTTCGTTTATACCTAAATAATCTATGTATTAATTCGTGCAGCAAAAATTTCGGGTACAATTTTACGAAAATTGTTCGGATGGAGGAGTATGAAATTTGGCACACTTATAGTTAACGTGTAAGAGAAGTGAAGAACGCTAATATATTTTATTAATATTGTTTATAAAGTACTATAATTTAATAAAGAAAACTTTACACACACTACCATGCATTTGACGCATTGTTATATAAGACACTACGTGTGACTTATACAGGCTGTATCATTCAAATGGGTCAGTATGGGGAAGTCTGAAACTATAAGACAAATGCCTGAATGCAGTTATTCTTGTAATTAAAATCGATGACATGGTTCCTAAAAGCAGATCTTTGTATGTCTTATAGTTTCAGACTTCCCCATACTGACCCATTTGAATGATACACCCTGTATATCAATGTGTCGATACCAACGATTGATGAAGTTTCTATTTTTACAAGTGTTAAAAATTCAACATAAATTGTTTACCAGAGAAAATAATTTGCTCATAACTTTTTATATAACAATACAGAAAGTTATGAGCAAATTATATTTATACCCCTATTTTTTAATATTATATTTATCTGTCTGGGCGAATATAAATGAAATTAAATGAAGAACTTAGCATTCTCCTTTTTGATCTATCTGACGCATGTCGCTTTACGCGCCGCGCACGGCTAAAGCCACGCGAGTTCCAAGGTGCATGTCGCATTACACTCGGCCACAGCCCGCACTAGTTACCTTGGCGAACTCCATGAGGTTCTGGTACTCGATGTAGCTGCCGCCGCCGACGAGGAACACGAGCGCGTCGGTGGGCGGGGTCTGACGCGAGCGCGCCCGCGCCCCCTCCGCCCTCGCCGCTCGCGGTTCCAGCCACGCGAGCTCCGACGCGCCCGCGCCTTCGCCGCTGAGAGCGCACTCCACGCACCGGCTCACTGGCAATTTCTAGAAAGTCACATAAAATACGCTATAAATAAAACCATCGATTCGAGTAGCCGAAAATCGGGTGTCTTGGCGTTCATTGATAGACGCCTAATAGAACAGTGAAGTGATAAATGATGATGATGAAAAGAAAATTCCTCATTTCTTAAAATGGTTTTTTTTTAAATTAAATAAACATTTATTTAATTGGCTAATTGAACTTTTCTCAAGTCGAACTTTTGTCTACGTTAAATTAATCATATTAAAATAAATTCGATAGTTTGGGAATGAAAAGGTGTACATGTAGTTTATTTTGCTAAATGGATTTGGTTGACATTTGGCACTAAGAGATAAATATTGAACTTGAGTGACACTACTCACAACACTTTGACGCGAATAATAATTAGGGCCGAAATTCGCACCGGAATGGCAGCGGCTGGCAGCAGCCACAAGCGAGGTTGGCCTCGCTGTGGACAGTACGGCTGAAAGGGCGCGACCCTGACGTCAGAAGGGTCTAATCTAGGTTGTCGGGTTAGTCCCTCTGTGAAGGAGTCCAGTCCCTTCTGGAGGACTGGCCAGTCGCCGAGGTGCCTTGTTGCTGATCCGGGGCACTTTAGTATTGGCAGCCGAAGGCACCCGGCGGGGTTTCAGTGGGTATTCGGTTTATCCCCGAGTTCCACGTCGGATCACACCCAAGACCGATGGCAGTGCGTCGATGCATTTCCCCGCGAAACAAATATTTTATTAACACTTACATGTTTCTTCACAACCAGATTCTTGACCCCCTCCATGACGAACGAGGAGCCCTGCGAGACCAATTTCGAGAACATCGAAACAGTTTTAGTTCCGCCGCCCTCGTACTGTCCCTGGCTCGAGATTTTAGTTAGACCTCTGTAAAAGATAATAAATAATAATAATAAATAAATAAATGTCTGTGGACTTTACACACCACGTTAGCTTAGCCACGTGCTAAGTACCGTAAGGACTTGTGTTACGGGTACTAGACAACGGAAATATATTTAATATGTTTTATAAATTTAAGAAATTTTAAATATTTAAGATTTTTATTATAGAAATACATGTAATACATAGATACACATCCATGACCCAGGCGGGATTCGAACCCGCGACCCCTGGCGCAACATGTTCCGCTTATCCGAGGCCTGTACCACTGCGCCAGCCTGGTCGTCTATCGTATAATAAGCAAAGTATTAGGTAGGGCCGGTGTCCCATGTAGGTAACATATTAGAATATGAATATTTTTTCCGCAATAATTATAACAATACAGTATGTGAGAGGAGGAGGGAGAAGGGCAATGCATCTGTATAACCTCTGGCGTCGGTAGTCAATAAAATGGCTCCGATTGGTCGTTTGTCCCTATATCGTGCTATAAAAATGTGTCTCCGAGTAAGTTTTGAAGAAAACCTGTGTCAGAAGTTCCTTCCGTAGCTTATATTTAGTAATCTTTATATGTGGTAAGAGTTAGTGCCACACTGCATGCTTGCATGCAGTCGAATTGGGCCGGCACGACCGGAGAGGTACCTCTCGCTTACACGAGACTGGCGTAAAGTGACAGCCGTGTGCTGTCGCGTTTCGTGCGGTGTGTAAGTAGCCGGTGGCCCATGGAGGTGGGAGGAGAAAGGAGGGCAGCGCATTTGTATAGCCTCTATGAGGATGTTTGTGGGCGTCGGTAGTCATGAAAATGGCTCCGGCTGCTCGTTTGCCCTCCTATATAAGATTAGTAAGAGGTAGTGCCACACTGCATGCTTGCATGCAGCCGAATTGGGCCGGCACGACCGGGGAGGTACCTCTCGCTTACGTAAGACCGGCGTAAAGTGACAGCTGTGTGCTATCGCGTTTCGTGCGGTGTGTAAGTAGCCGGTGGCCCATGGAGGTGGGAGGAGAAAGGAGGGCAGCGCATTTGTATAGCCTCTATGCGGATGTTTGTGGGCGTCGGTAGTCATGAAAATGGCGAGCAGCCGAGCTCGTTTGCCCTCCTATATCGTAAAAAAAAATGTGCACAGTTATTACATTCCTTACAACTAATGAGTGTCCACAGGAAAAATAATTGTTTATTAATATCTGTTTGTAACTTTGTCTACGGCATAGCAGAGTTTAGTATACCACTTATTTCCTCTACCATTTTTTAGTAATTAAATGTGGGAACGGTGGGACGAATGTTTCGCTCCCTTTCCCACTCACGGGCCTTATGGGCAGCTGCAGTGATGCGTATATTGATGTCGATAAGTGTTTATGTAACTTGTAAGGTTTTATCGATAACGGCATTGCGCCCGCGCCGCTATCGCGCAACCGTAACCTGATTATGATTTATGGCACCGTCTGTAGCGACATCATAATACAATAACTTAAAAGTCATGTATTTTATGACTGAGAAAATTAACAGACACCGCCGTTACTCAAAGGATATTGAAAGAAAACTATGTCAATAACTAAGAAATTATTTTACGACAAATATGTAGATACGTTTGAAAATTAAAATGAAAAAGTTTTTATTTAAAATAGAATTACAGGAATTACTTTTTGAACGTCAACATTAACTCTACCACGGGTTATTCCGTAGACAAAGTTACAAACGGGTATTAATAAACAATTCTTTTTCCTGTGGACACTTATTAGTTTTGATTGTATACCGGGTTAATTTTTTTTTTTTTATTTACTTACAAGTTGTTGGTAATTGTTATAAAGGCGTTGTCCAACAACAAACAGTTTCCATTTTCCAGTCGGAAACATCAAACTTGACAAAAAAAAAAAATATATATATTTTTTTATGATATAGGAAGGCAAACGAGCAGCCGGAGCCATTTTCATGTCTACCGACGCCCACAAACATCCGCATAGAAGCTATACAGATGCGCTGCCCTCTTTTCTCCTCCTACCTCCATGGGCCACCGGCTACTTACACACCGCACGAAACGCGACAGCACAGCTGTCACTTTACGCCAGTCTCGTGTAAGCGAGAGGTACCTCCCCGGTCGTGCCGGCCCAATTAGACTGCATGCAAGCATGCAGTGTGGCACTACCTCTTACAAAATATCGTCACTTACTTCCACCTCTTCATGTACGCCATGGGTTTGACGTCACAGTCAGCTGCTAGCAGCGCCGCTTCGAACTTCTTGTACTCATCATCAGTCAGTTGCGCGCTGCAGAGGTAGTATATGATGAAGAGGCGCATCTTGTCCTCGGAGGTACCCGCGCTCGTGTCTGAGATCAGGTCAAGGACAGCTTTGCTCTCCACTCCGCTGCTCTTGCTCATTATTTTCTCTTCTAATTCGAAGAAGGAGTCCAGTCTTCTAGATTTTATCGCGTTCAATATTGCTGTAAAGTGTGATTAAAGTTTATTTATTACAAGCTCTTTTCGGCGAGCGTTGCTACGCCACCAACAGCTAAATCAGCATGAACTGTCACGGCCATATATGAAATTGATTGGAATGACAGTGGTGCCATCTGCCATAAGGTTGGTGAAACGAGGTGTTTTACCAACCTTACTGGTCACAAACTTTTCACATGCCATTAAGTCAAGTGCGCGTACTGTCAGGTAGAGTAGAGTTTGGGAGCGTTCAAGTATTACGTAACGCAATTTTTGAAAATTTTTGAACCAGCCTCCCCCGGCATGTAACGCGCCGTAACGTTGTTGTGTAGCCCCCCCTCTCCCTCCCAAAACGTTACGTAACACACAACTCTGCATATTTTTACTTAAATTGAGCAAAAAAAGGTCTCATTTGTCCTAATTTTGCTAAGGATATTATTTTTTTATTTAAAAAGAAAAACATTGTTACGTAACACGTTGTTCGAAACCCCTTTCCTGCCCCTGTAACACATCGTAACGTTTTACAAGACCCCCCCCTTCCCTCAATTTGCGATATGTAGTAGTTGAACGCTCCTTTTCCTGTACACCATAATTATAATACACCGGTGAAATAGGATAACGGCTAACCTCTGGTTTAGTGCATATTTCTGGGCGTTCGTAGTAATCAAAAAGTATCGAGGGCTCAACACTGTTTTCTGTTGAATGTGAAACTTGTATGTTTGTTATTCATTGACAATTCTATTGAACAGACGATAATGAAGTTTGGTACAGATATAGATTACAATCGGGCCTACATAAAAATACTTCGTGTCCCGAGAACATGAATAATTCCTGTGGGATAAATTTTTGGTGGGTAGTAGCGCAGTTATACGATTGTATTTTAAAAAATGTTACCGTGTTTGTAGATAAAGTTCCTAGAAACGACTCGACTGATAAGATTTTCTGTGCACCTAAGTCGTAAAAGTGAATTTCAACTTTTTTAAGCGATATTTTCCTTACACGCGAGAAACTAAAGTCTGGCGGGGCTCGGGGCTTGGAGTTGAGAAGGGGCCCTTTATGGACACAAAAATGATCTTAAACCCCCTCCCCCTTTTTAATAAACATAGAATAACTTTATCCAAGTAATAACCTAGTGATAAACTGACATCTGTCAAATTCCATATTAAAAAACACAAAAGTATGGAATTTGACAGATGTCAGGTTATTTCTGGGATAAAGTTATTCTATGTTTATTAATAAGGAGGCCTAAGTCTTACGGGGCCGGGGCTGCATCCCCATTAAGCCTCCATCTGTATCCGGCGCTGTTTATCTATGGCTATACCTATTGGTAAGATCATGTTACCAGACGGCTCAAGAGTAAGATCGGCACTGATAGATACGCCAGCAAATGACGAGCTTGAGATCGATTTGAAACCATTAAAAAAATGTTAATTTGTTTGTTTGTTAATTGGAATTGTTTTAGTAAGAGGTAGTGCAACACTGCATGCTTGCATGCAGCCGAATTGGGCCGGCACGACCGGGGAGGTGCGTCTCGGTTACACCAGAATGTGTAAATAGCCGGTGGCCCATGGTGGTGGGAGGAGTGAGGAGGGCAGCGCATCTGTATAGCTTCTATTCGGATGTCTATGGGCGTCGGTAGTCATGAAACTGGCTCCGGCTGCTTGTTTGCAGCCTTATACTAAAAAAGCTTGTTGGAAACGACTGGTCGAGTCGCTCATCGTAATAATAATAATAAATTTTCTATGTGTAGAACGTAAAGTAAATTTCAATTTTTCTTGCATATTTTTCTTACGTGAAACTAAGTACTATGTTATACAATGTTACCTGTGGCGATGGTGGTGTGCATGTCGATCAGTCGTTTCTTCTCCATGAGCTGTGGCAGCGAGTTGACGGCGCTGGTGAGCCGCTGCGTGTTGTCGTTCACCATGCTGAGGGCGAGGTCGCTGTCCGCGTCCAAACCCATGGAGCTCTTCAGTTTCTTCACCTCCGCTTCTGAACTTCTGCGAGGTTTTCAAAAGTTTCCTTTTAAAATGTGGAATGGAATGTCAATGGAATTCTGTCTCCATTCCCAACAAATACGAGACAATAAATAATAATATATGTGCACATTTCACACTACGTTAGCTAAACCCCGTGCTAAGTACCGTAAGGACTTGTGTTACGGGTAGATACTAGAAAACGGAATATATTTAAGATTTTTACTGTAGAAATACATACAGTATATAATTAAACATCCATGACCAAGGCGGGATTCGAACCCGCTAGTCCTGGCGCTATATGCTCTACTTATCGGAGCCCTATGCCACAGCACCAGCCTGGTCATCATATTTAGGATATTGAACTTAGAGAGTTGAGGAGTCTATACAACCATTGGTTGAATTGGTAGAGAAAGTGAGGCCGGCACGACCAGGGAGAGCCTCTCGCTTACACGATAACGTCGTACATTGACAGCTGTGCGGCCGCGTTTCGTCTGGTGTGCGGTAGGCGGTGTCCCATAGAGGAGGAGAGGTGGAAGAAGGAAAACTCATTTGTGTAACCTTTATGCACATGTCTATAAGCGACGGTAGTCATGAAAATGCCTCAGACTGCTCATTTCTACTATAAAAAAAACTCCCAATAACCATGAAATTGTAAAATAGAAAGAGACATGTAGAGTCTATACAACCATTGCTTGAGCCGACAGAGAAAGTGGGTCATATCACTCTCTTTTTGTTTAAATTTTTTTCTTTCTCTCTAAATAATTACAACTCTATTGGAAACTAACCTGTATTTATCTAAATCTTCCTGTATAGCCTCTGCCACAGTTGGAAACGGACTACCTTTATGCTCAGTCCATAAAGGATCTTTTGAGTCCAAGTCACATGTCCTGGTCTTTGCCTTTTGTCCAGGCATCACTGGTCCAGAACTTTCTGGCACTACTGCTCTGGGAATCAAAATTGATGCTTAATAATATAAATGATAGGTTATAACAAAAAATATTTTTATTTTATTCTGTTGAAGTTAGGATAAAACATATAAGCATTATGAGTGTCCCACAACTTACCAAATTATTCCTACTGCCATGAGGTAGTGTCATGCCGTATTGCAGATGTATTGGGTCTGCAAGACCTGACAGGTACCTTTCACATACTGCCGCAAAGTAACAGCCATATTTTTATGTTTTGAGAGGTTTGTGTTTTTGCAGGTGCCCCATTGGAAGGGGAATCGAAGTAAACTATCACTATTATATACCTGTTTAATGATAGATCCAGGACATCATGTGCTAAAGCCTGGTAAGTCCATGTGTGATGTAGTGGTGTTGCCATATCTATATTTCGATCAAGCAATATCAGCATTGGCCGTGTGAAACTAAATGACCCGGTTTGACCATGAAATAAATTATTACGAGCATCCCATAAGTTTTCACGCAGCTTTTTGTCTAATTTTTTGGCAACCATTTCAGCAGCATTGCCTTTGCTACATCGTATAACAGGAACATTACCTGTAATTAGCAATTATTTTAGACAATTAGGCATTTTGTAATTATGTTTTTAATAATCTATTTTTTTTACCAGAGCAGATTTATCATCAGAAACGCAATAAGACGAATATAGGCTCAAGCCTCTTTGAAGCAACATATACATTATTTATACATATTTAATAATATAGGGACACAGAGTCCATGGATGATTAATATATTTTGTCATGCACATGTCGGTTTTAAACTCCCATATCATATATACATAGATTCATTACCTAGGCCCATTAACTTACCTAATGTTACAAATACAGAGAAAAGGCTTTCCACAATTTCATCCATAACTGCTTCCATTTCAGTGTCTTTGGTGTCACCCTTATTTATAGCTGTAAATACCATACAATAACATTAATAATGAATTTTAATACAATAATTACTAGTTGTGGAATAGTTACGTTCATTAATTTTTCATTTTCATTACTAGATTATTACAAATAAAATTGTCTTGTGCCACTGCTGCCTGTCAACCAAATCAGGCCAGCAAAAACCAAAAAAAACTCTCTACTGGAGATATGGGTATCTCCTTGATGGGGAGATAGGATTTACGAGCTCAATGAATTTCCATACAAAATTATCATCTTATTCAGTCAATATAATAAAACTTACCATAATAGGATAGTGCATCAGATTGCTGATGTTTCATAATAAACAAGTCATCCTCCAAACATATAAAGTTCAAATACTGGTCATATATTTTATGGATACTCATCACAGAGTTTGATTGTATTGCCGATGCAGCTAAGTCTTCTAGCTTTTGTCTAGTGATTGGCGATATGAAGTTCAAATGATACTGGTCATATATCCCATTGTCTAGATCTTGACAAATCCTTCCCAGGTTCTCTTCAGATGGTGCACAGAAATATACAGCAGGAACCTCTGGTATGGGATCACGATCAGAATGCAGTTGTCTGAAAATTTATTATTGTTTATCATATAATAATAATAAAAATAGAGTAAGTATTGTAAACATTTAATAACTGGCAATATATAACATATTGAAGAATTTAATGTAATTGTACATGTTTTCAGAATGTTCTATTTCATTATCCTATGCCCAATGCAGAATAATTAAATTATTACAATATCATATTTAAAGTTATTACTAAACATCAAGTAACAAATATATTAAATATTTGTTTATTGCTTTGTAAGCAATTTTAATACTTACACATGTAGAGTCACTCCCAAATCTCTCAACTCCTTTATAGATATGAGCGGAGAAATAATGTCTTGACCAGCTCTGTCATATATAAGCACTTTCCATGATGGCTCAGTTGCTATTGCTTTTGTCAAAGGTTGGTTTAGATTAAGCATTTGCTTAAGAGCATCTGAAATTATAAAATTCATATTATGTATTAATTTTACTTATACTTCAAGTAATAATGTATAGTTTTAATCATGTATATTCCTGGCTAATAAAGAAATATAAAATCTGGAAGTTTATATAAAGAATTGAATGTATTCTTCTCATAATAATTTAGGTAACACCAAGACAAATATTCTTCAATCTGTACAGGCACTAAATAAATGTTACAGAATTAAATATTAAAATTGTAATCTAAAAAATGATTGTCTTCTAAACAAAGATCTACTAGACTAAAGTATGAGTATTGAGATGATATTTAAATATTTACGATATAAACAGTGAATCTAATATTACATTATGAAAGGGTTTTAAAATCTGCTCTTTATAAAATACATTTTAAAATCTACTTACTCAGTTGACGCTCTCGCAAAGTAGTCATTGCGAAATGTTATATTTATGCCATTAACTGAACACTTATACTATATTTAATATATAATTATTTATAAGTTTTTCCACTAAAAACTACACTTTTTGAGCAGCTAATTCCTTCGTCATCATTTGTAAATATTCTTGTCAACTGTCAGAACCTAATCAAGATTTGCCGACACGTAGATGACAATGACTTTTAGTTTTTTTATATACAAAATTTTATGCAAAGACATAAAATCAATGTCCAAGTCAGTTTCGGAACAATTTACAAAAAGCTTCTAAATTCCATTTCACTTATCATGAATAGTTCAAACAACATGTATAAAGTTATTTAGATTGTGAATCTACTGTAGTAGTCTTATCTGTAATGTGAAGTTCTGATATCTTATGTGTAGATATAGAAGAATAAATGAAAGTGCTAAAATGGGCTTAGAGGCTGTCGGGTCGTCGGGCGACGTGAATAGGTGGGACCGAGACCCCACTCTCCCGCTGATAGACGAGATACATACAGATATGAGACTGTTTATAATAGCTAATTTAATTATTATTATTGTTAGAAAGACCGCGGGGTACCTCAACCCCTTATTCTGACGTCGGCGGAAGTTCGCGCGCGGTATTTGAGATGGCGTCGGCGCTGTCGTGAGACTCTGAAACGCTGCGATAGATTCAGTTGCAGGACCTCAGCTACATCCTTTGTAGTTTTATATATTATCTATTGTCGTTTTATTCGTATATCGTTCGTATCGTTTTATTATTATAGTATCGTCGCACTCCTTGAATTATTTCTACGTCGTTTCTGAGTAGGGATCATCGGAGATTTACCGTTTAATTTGTTTTTGCCTTTGTGAGTGTCCCTTCTCCAACATTATGCGATTGTGGGATCCGTCAAAACATTTCTATATTCTGGCGGTCTGCCGGTGTAAGATTTGTGTAATGAAGACTTGTTCTGATGGAGTTCACAAAGGCTCTTAATATGTAGTCACGAGCATGTTTTCTCTCATTTTTCCTCTTTAGTTTTCTCAATCCGCTCCGCTGTGAGTAATGGCGATTGAAGTATAGGATTCTGAAGTAGCACTGGATGCACCAGTTCGATTACTTTTGACAAAGTTAATATTATCTTTCCCTCGGTATTAGTATAATATTTCCTATGCCGTGTCGGAAACTTCTGTTATTTGTGCTATTCGTTACCTCTTCGAATTTTTATGTGTACCTATTTATTTAATTCAGCATTGATTATTATGATAGCTTCACAAATAACCCAATAGTTGCAACAATATTATATCTAATTTATAAAATTCTCGTGTCACAGTTTTCGTTGCCATGCTCCTCCAAAACGGCTTGACCGATTCTCATGAAATTTTGTGAGCATATTGAGTAGGTCTGAGAATCGGCCAACATCTATTTTTCATCCCGATATTCCCACGGGATCGAAAGTTACGCGGGTGAAACCGCGGGGCGCAGCTAGTAGAATATAAAAAAGTTATGATAACGTACGTAAAGTAGGTAAGTTCGCACAACTTTGGCAAGAAAAAATTGCGTCCCCTAAGTCTAATAATGACTGTGAATTCCCGATCGCTTCGGTCAGACTCAGCTGCAAGGCAGTATTCTCGTAGGTATAAGAATAATCGTCATCATTATCATTAGGAGCCAGAAGACGTCCACTACTATATAGGTCTTCCCCAGAGAGCGCAGTGGGTTACGGTCCCAAGCTGCTTGCTTACGGCGGTTCCCCGTGGTAACAATAATATTGAATTAAATTATTTGTGTTATTATTTGTTTCAATTTTCATTCTTTTAACTAAATGATCAAGAGTTAATTATCATATTTTTATTTTTTAGTGTTGGCGAGTTCTGTATTTCAGAAGGAAAATAGAAAATACCTGTATAGGATGACTGTCTGTCTGTCAGTCTTTAAAGACCCCATTCTCAGGTAAGTCTGGAAGTGCTAAGCTGAAATTTAATAAAAAAATAGTATCACAAATAAATGAATAAATCTCAAAATTGCTTAATTATTATCAGTTTTAGTGATGTACCTGCCTACCCTGTTAGGGAACTGGCATGTAGATTTGTTGTTGTTGTTGTCCAGTGATGTACTATATAAACCATTACAAACAAGATTGTTTTTTTTCATACAAAGCATCGGCAAATATAAGTTTATAAACTTAGAGGTTGTCATAGTTGTATTTCCCCTCGGTATAGCTTTGGGGTGTGAGACTGAGGCCACTTGACTGGGTTTTACTAAAAAAGGGAGGTAGTAGTAGCTATTTTTATTGTATTGTGGGGCAAACGAGCAAGCGGAACCATTTTCATAACTACCGAAGCCCATAGACTTCCGCATAGAAGCTATACAGATTCGCTGCCCTCCTTTCTACGACGCATAAATAATCTTCTTACCAAAAATGTAGCATCAACCATACGAGCAATATACATATTATAGTGTTAACCTCTGTACCAACGATCTTACCCGACGCTGCAGAGGCGTAGTACGTGTACAGAGCGAAGCAGGCGCAAACGCGCGGGACACGCGCGGCTAACGCGCGGCTCACGCACGGCTCACGCACGGCTAACGCGTGGCTCACGCGCGTCTCACGTGAACGAATAACTACCGAAGCCCATAGACTTCCACATAGAAGCTATATAGATTCGCTGCCCTCCTTTCTACGACGCATAAAAATAATCTTCTTACCAAAAATGTATCATCAACCATACGAGCCAACGATCTTACGCGACGCTGCAGAGGCGCAGTACGCGTACAGAGCGAAGCAGGCGCAGACGCGCGGCACACGCGCGGCCCGGCGCGGCAAACGCGCGGCTCACGCGCGGCTAACGCGCGGCTAACGCGCTGCTAACGCGCGGCTAACGCGCGGCTAACGCGCGGCTCACGCGCGGCTCATGTGTGGCAAACGCGAGGCTCACGCGCGGCTCACGCGAGGCTCACGCGAGGCTCACGCGCGGCTCACGCGAGGCTCACGCGAGGCTAACGCGCGGCTCACGCGAGGCTCACGCGTGGCTCACGCGAGGCTAACGCGCGGCGCACGTGCGGCTCACGTGAACGAATAACTACCGAAGCCCTTAAGTATCATATTAAATATTTTATAAATATTATTTTTTTTCTTAATTATCTTTTATTTAGATCCTAAACTTAAAGATAAGAATAATAAACCAGTATAAATATAAAAAAAATATGAAAGAATAATAAAATAAAAAATAGTCGTCAAAAAGTCGAATGGTTAGCTTATCTAGGTAGTTTAGCTAGGGTTAAGCTATCTAGGGTTAAGTTTAGAAATGAACAGCCAGATTTAATTCATATAATGAGAATTCTTGCCTCTCTTTCGAGTTAAAGTTACTAATTGTATCCTCTCTATCAACATGTACAACATGAATATCAAATAAAGTCTCTACAATACTAAATTTGTGGTCGGACCCTTACAAAACCACTCGAACGATATATATTTAACAGCCAGTAAAATCTATTTTCAACTTTTTATTCCAAAAATTCCATACAATCGAAGCCAACGCGGGCGACTCGCGTGGTGCAGTTAGTATAGATTCATAGCAGAATGTAGAATACAATATATGTATGCTATACCAGGTTCTGTATCCTTACCCATTTAGTAAAATTAGTTTGTATGATATAGATTCATAATATAACGTGCTATGTGTCAGACGTTCTATACCAGATATTATGGTTCTATACAAAAGATGTAGGAAGCAGGATGTCATGAGCCGTAGATCAAGATGGCCTGTACTCTTTCTTTGGCTTCATTATGAGGCCCTACCTAATGCTGAACATGGGCGTATTTGGGTGAAAACTGCGACGGATCTCTTCCACAGTGTGGCAAGACGAAATCCTGTAGAATCCTCTATGACAGAGCTTTCAGTTTTCCCGCAGTGAACCACGCTTTTTTTATAATACAGGCTGGCAACCATTTTCATGACTACCAACGCCTATAGACATCCGCATAGAGGCTATACAGATGCACTGCCTACTTTTCTTCACTCACCTCCATGGGCCACCGGCAACTTAACCATCGCACGAAACACAACAAGACAGCTGTCACTTTACGCCGGTCTCTTGTAAGAACATCTGCACGATGTTGAACATTAGAGTTTAAGTATGTAAGAAGCGATTAGGTTTTTTAAGACTCTGAGTATTTAAGAATCGGTGCTATTAAAGTGCAGAGAATTTTCTAAGGTTTCTATCTCCTGGCCTTGGGTCCAAGGCCTTCGCATTTGTCGGTAAAGGCTGTGTAGACTGTAGAATGCGTGAAAACTGTATGTAGGTACTATTGGGGAGAATAGGTCGTCGTTAGCGGCAACTTAATGTTCATGTTATTGGCTTAAAAGAAGGAATCAGTATATTGCAAAACATTTAGATATGTTTCGAGTAAATTTAAGCGGATCACGCTCCAAAAAAGGATCATTGTCGATTATAGAAAGGTGCGAAATAGAAAATCTCTACGAAAACTAATTGAAATTATATTGTCTCAGTCTGGGTCTGTTTCGTGTTGAATTTGCATACAACTTTCACATGTATAATTTTAATGTGACACGTTACATCATTTGGGATAGACGTTTCTTTGATTCCATTTTAATCTAATTCCATAATAATCTAAGAGCCTAGAACTGCCAGACATGTCTCATTTTATCGAAGCTAAGAGTTCAATAAAACTAGATTCATAATATTTAAAAAAGTTTTTTTAGAAGTAGGTATCTAATAATTACTTAAACTAGGAGCTTTTATTTACTTCCTTTAATACATTTCCTTTCTTTAAAATAGTTTCTTTTGTATAATATTAAGATAATAATAATAACAAAATAATCTTTTATAATAAAATAATAATTTAATAACAATATTGTAAAAAGTGATGCATTAAATTGAAGACGCGCTTTTGTCTACATTATGAAATCTAATAACGTTTAGTCACGACTCCAATAACATAATAACAACTATTATGGTAAATGTATGCAAATCATCGGATATTTTAGAAGGAGAAAGCCGTGCAGACGGGTCCACAGACGGTGCGTGGTGGGTGAGCCTCGGACTTGGCACTGGCAGTGTGCGCGCGGAGGTGAAAGGTGCCATGTCGCTCCAAGTGTCCAGTGTGCGGACCATCATGACGGCATTTACGCAAATATTTATTATCTGTGCCCTTATTCTGTGCGGTTAGTTTTGTGTTTTATTTGCTAAATTTTATTTAAGTTTTGTTTGCATTTATTTTATTTATTCATTCTTGTTTATACGTAATTATTATATACAAGTGTTTTTGATGTATGTAACTATATTTTTCTCTTTATTGCTTGTTCGTAACGTAACCGTTACATTGAACAAGTGAAAGTCATTGAAAAGTTACATTAGCACACGTAAGGTTCGATAGGAAGCGATATTGAGCCGATTATGACGAGCATTGCGAAATCAATACAGAGTCAATAGGATTATTATATCAATTAGTCAGTACGCCTGGCTTTAGGAAGTTTAATTGCTGTCCAAATACGTAACCGTAGATACGTAGTCAGTTTTCCGCACGTCCGTGCTTCTTTCACTTGACATTGAGCGGTGACCGGTTATCATATTGAAGAAGGATGTTGACATTTACTCGTACAAGCTTAATGGCAAATATTAACACACGGATCTTTAACTAAGATACGAATATTATTATGATAATTTATTTGTAACATATTATATCTTACTAGATAATTCCCGCGGAGCCAACATGATTCTGTGTGTGCCAAATTTGAAATTTGGGATGGTATTTACGTTCGTACCTATAACAAACATACATAAAATTTTTCTTATAAAATATTAGTAGAACTGATACGGAATCAAACTGGATATCCAATAATCGATATAATTTTTATATTTTTGTTCTGACACTCGCAGATCAGGGAGCAAGCGCAAAACTTTATACGGATTGTTACTGATATAGTTCAGTCAAAATACGACCGTCTCATAGGATTGGAAAATCTTAAAAGTTTTTAGATGTAGACAGAGTAGCTAATTAGGAATATGGAATCATTTGTAGGCAGGTACACCCCGTGTTACAACAGAATTTGTGGTAGAATTATCATAGAGATACTTACGAAAATATATACGAGAAAAACTTTTGTAAGAGTTTGAAATTAGGTAGTACAATAATCGCAGTAGTTAGGTGTCTAAGCATTTTTATTGTTGCAAGAGGAAAGATGTAGAGTTTGTAAGAATTAGTTTTGTAGTGACATTTCTGCATTGAAACCAAATCGCCTCGCTACCGGGGAAGTTCTCGCTTTATTACCTACTATCGTGAAGCGATAGCTACTTCATGGCCTTGACAAATCAAGGGAAGTGGTAATATTAAATCCATAGTACTGATAATTATATACATCAACTTTTTAATCAAGCAAATAATGTTTCTGAAACCGTCAAGACAAATATGGAAGAAAAAAAAATTAGTAGAACAATTGTCACGGTTTACTGCTGGCCTATTTACTAGGTTTTTGAAGTAAAACTTTTGACATGGGGAGTAAGCTGGTGAGAGGGTTACAAAAATCACACATCGGGCGAGGCCATTGGAATTCAAAATTCAAATCCGATTTAAGTGAAACTTTCTTGTGTTTAAAAATAAATATCATGTGACATGTTGTGCCATTGTAACTACGATGATGAAAGTCAATAATTAAGTTTTACTTCAGTTGTGTGGTCTAAAGCACACATTTTTTGAAGGCTATTTGCCAGCCAAACTGAGTACACATTTAAGGCGTCTAAGAGACCGTAAGCTGTACACGTGTACTTGTTATTATCTTTATTTGCGCCGCCATTACTTGTATTTATTTTGCGGCAATATATTCCAGCACACGACTTTTATACGACACTGTAATAATAGACAACTGGTATTAGACAGGTTTATTGAGTATGTTGTTTGTAGGCTCCACGTTCATGACATTTTTTATTAGTGCCCACTCGAAACCTTAATTGCCTCGGCTATTTACAGAGTAGACTAGTTTCTGGAAGTGCCTGTTTTAATTATGTGTCCGGATATTCCATTACTTAATATCAACATTAAAACTACTTAATAATTATGTTTTAAGTTTAAGCTAATTACGATACTCATTACGATGAAACAAGTTTAACAGATTTTATCGCGGTTTTTTTATTTTTTTTTAAAGCCCGCCAGAAGCTTTACTGCAATCGTGGTCACGGGAAGACTGAGATGACGTATGTCGTTTTGTCCATGGTCGCGGACCATGATGGTTCATCAAGAGGGGAGTCAATAGGTTCTTAAAGGGTCGGCAATGCGCATGTGATGTAACCACGTACCATCAGGTGGGCCGTATGCTTTTTTTGCCACCATCGTGGTATAAAAAAAATAAAATTGATTGCTGTAAAGCTTCTGAAGCGGTGGGTTTGTAAAATAATGAAATAAACCGCGATAAAATCAGTTAAAGTTGTTTTATTGTAATACTTAGATAATAATATTGAAAAAAAGAAACGTACTTCCACATTTTATTTGTTACTAACTGATCGTCCTAGTTCGCAAGTGTTATAAAATGTGTAAAAACGTATCAAATGTCACATTACAAATTCTTAATTTCATAAGGCTTGTGTAATATTTTTAATAGGTGGAAGGAAACGAATATTATTTATTTAAGCGAATCTGAATGAAAAGC
>LUGF01041234.1:618951-629946 GCA_001625245.1 Calycopis cecrops | reverse complement strand
TATACATCAACTTTTTAATCAAGCAAATATTGTTTCTGAAACCGTCAAGACAAATATGGAAGAAAAAAAAATGAGTAGAACATTGTCACGGTTTACTGCTTGCCTGTTTACTAGGTTTTTGAAGTAAAACTTTTGACATGGGGAGTAAGCTGGTGAGAGGGTTACAAAAATCACACATCGGGCGAGGCCAGTGGAATTCAAAATTCAAATCCGACTTAAGTGAAACTTTCTTGTGTTTAAAAATAAATATCATGTGACATGTTGTGTCATTGTAACTACGATAATGAAAGTCAATAATTAAATTTTACTTCAGTTGTGTGGTCCAAAGCATACACTTTTTTGAAGGCTATTTGCCAGCCAAACTGAGTACACATTTAAGGCGTCTAAGGGACCGTAACCTGTACACGTGTACTTGTTATTATCTTTATTTGCGCCGCCATTACTTGTATTTATTTTGCGGCGATATATTCCAGCACAAGACTTTTATACGACACCGTAATAATAGACAACTGGTGTTAGACAGGTTTATTGAGTATGTTGTTTGTAGGCTCTACGTTCATGACATTTTTTATTAGTGCCCACTCGAAACCTTAATTGCCTCGGCTATTTACAGAGTACCTAGACTAGTTTCTGGAAGTGCCTGTGTTAATTATGTGTCCGGATATTCCATTACTCAATATTAGCATTAAAAATACTTAATAATGATGTCTTAAGTTTAAGCTTATATCATTCATTTTTTTTTAATGATATAGGAGGGCAAACGAGCAGCCGGGGCCATTTTCATGACTACCGACGCCCACAAACATCCGTATAGAGGTTATACAGATGCGCTGCCCTCCTTTCTCCTCCCACCTCCATGGGCCACCGGCTACTTACACACCGCACGAAACGCGAACAACACACAGCTGTCACTTTACGCCAGTCTCGTGTAAGCGAGAGGTACCTCCCCGGTCGTGCCGGCCCAATTCGACTGCATGCAAGCATGCAGTGTGGCACTACCTCTTACCAAATCCATCTCTTACCAATCATTATTTTAAAAGCCCGCCAGAAGCTTCACTGCAATCATGGTCACGGGAAGACTGAGATGACGTATGTCGTTTTGTCATATCAGTCCACCCGCGACCACGATTGCAGTAGAGCTTCTGAAGCGGTGGGTTTGTAAAATAGATATGATATAGGCATATTATCCTTTAAAGTTGTTTTATTGTAATACTTAGATAATAATATTGAAAAAAGGAAACGTACTTCCACATTTTATTTGTTACTAATTGATCGTCCTAGTTCGCAAGTGTTATAAAATGCATTAAAAACGTATCAAATGTCACATTACAAATTCTTAATTTCATTAGGCTTGTGTAATATTTTTAATAGGTGGAAAGAAACGAATATGATTTATTTAAGCGAATCTGAATGAAAAGCTAGTAGGTAATAATAATAATAATACGACCTAGGGATCTCCAAGAAAAGAGCTTATTCTTTCCTCAAAGGATGGCAACGCATCTGTTAGACCTCTGATGCTACGGATGTCTGTATGTTTTGGTGATCACTTTACATCAGGTGACCCAACTGCTCGTTTGCCTTCTATGCTATATAAAAAAAGCTGTTCGTTAACTTAGAAACGAGACATGAGTTTACTCCTTAAAAACGAACATGATTCGGAAGTAAAGTGTGCAAAAAACGTGAGCGTCTTACGCGGTAAAACGTTTTCTATCTAATGTAGGTAATTAATATTTTATGGTATTTTTAATAACCTGGACAGATGTAGAAAGTCTGACACTATACGTTTGCTATGTGTAATAAAGTAAATATAATGTGAGCCATTGCAAAGTCGCCTCTGGGTTCGTCGTTAAAAAATTAAGTTTATACTAATAACACGGCTACATAGAAACATGAACTACGTAATAACAGATTTTACGCGAGTGAAACCGCAGAGTACAGCAAGTTAAGTATTAAAATATTGTAGTGTCATGGATTTTCAATACAAATGTATTAAAAATTTCAAACGATTTAGATACCTGGAAGTTGAATTAAGTAATTCAAAGATACCATTACTTACAGTACTAAAAAGCGACCACTTGCTGACGACATCAAAGAAGAAGTGCATCCAAATAAATGAACAAACCCCTTCATCAACCCATGGCCCTACCAACCGATCGTGGTTACGGCCGAATCGAGTGAGTGGGCAACCCTACTGTAATTTGGGTCCTATTTTTTCCTTTCAGGCTTCGGTCCCTAGAAATTGTTTAAATCTCTTTCTATTTGTCCCTAATGTAAACAAATAAATGAACAGTGAAAGTTGGGTTCCGTAATGGTTGTTCATTGTGACAGAAGTATAGGCATAAGTAAACTATCATTATTTATAAACTTTTTCCCCATTCATGGTATGTAAATGTGTGCGTTTCCCACATCTTTACATCATAGGCAGATGCCATTGTGAGGAAATGTTGATACGTTGTTTTTAGCCGCGCCGTCGAAGGTTGCTTGACTCGACGTAGGACTATTCACATTCCACACTTAAAGTACAGCTTGGTTACACAGCATGAATATAAATGCGTAAACGAATTTATTGAGACTAAAACATTCGTTTTATTGCCTACACACTTATCCAGCAATTGTTTTGATACTTTGACATAATGAACAAGCGGGTACTTAATTTTACGAAAATAATATTTTAGAAAATAAATTCATATTATCGAAATATTTATTATGTTTCTACTTTATCTTAGAAATTGGAAGCCTATTATAAAAAAAACTTGTCTGGCTTAATGTCTACTTTTGTGTGTCCTATTTTCGCCCAAAGCGTAGGTTTAGGTGAGATTTTCTCAGATAAATAATTTAGGTAACAACACAATATTGTGTTCTGTTGATTATTATTTATTTATAAGAAACTCTTTTTATTCCTTCCATATTTGATTCACCAGACATTACTCATAATGAGTGTTTAAATTTTTGAATTTAACACTTGATTTTGTCCGCGGCTTCGCACGCGTTAAATTCGATGTTATTATATATATAAACCTTCCTCTTGAGTCACTCTATCTTTGACTTCCGGCTATCTTTTGACGACCGGCTGGCGCAGTGGTACAGGGCTTGGATAAGCGGAGCATGTTGCGCCAGGGGTCGCGGGTTCGAATCCCGCCTTGGTCATGGATGTTTATCTATGTATTATATGTATTTCTATAATAAAAATCTTAAATATATAAAAATTTTCTTAAATTTATAAAACATATTAAATATATTCCGTTGTCTAGTACTCGTAACACAAGTCCTTACGGTACTTAGAACGGGGCTAGGCTAACGTGGTGTGTAAAGTCCACAGATATTTATTTATTTATTTATTTATTTATATCTAATCCTTAACCTTAATAAGCATACAGATACACCGACGGCGGAAAGTAACTTTGTTTTAGAATATGTAGTGATCATGATGCGTTGATAATGATCATATACATATTAATGCATAATAAAAAGCGAGAGACATTAAATGAAACCACAAACAAAAAACAAACTAAATAGTTCTATCATTTCCAGGCTACACAACAAATATCATATCAATCGGAGAATTTTTTAAAGTTTTATCTCACTTCGTACACGCTGTACCGCAGCTGATCGCCGATTATAACCGGCGGAGGTCGTTCAACCCGTGCTCACTGTAGCCGCCCCGTCCAAAGCATAATTACATTTTTTCGCTATTTATTTACTTTCGCTTTTATGAACCTTGTATGTACCAACCTAATACTTACCACATACACCACACAAGTATAATTCCAGTAAGACGTAGGCTCCTAACACCACTTTTTGTAAGAGGTAGTGCCATGTATTGCAGTCTCGCTCACATGATGCTGGGTCAAGTGACAGCTACGCTATCACTCATCGTGCCGTTTGTGGGTTGGTCCAATGGAGGGCAGGAGCACCACACATCTGCATAACTATTGTGCGGATGTTTAAAGGCGTCAGTAGTCACTACAAGGCTTAGAGTCCTCGCATGCTTGCTAATACCATAGGAGCAATACAATTTTGATATATTTACCCAAATTTTAGTAGAGGTAGTGCTACACACACTGTGCATGCAGCCGAGCTGGACCGGCACGACCGGGGAGGTACCTCTCGCTTACACGAGATCAGCGTAAAGTGACAGCTGCGCTGTGCATTTCGTGCAGTGTGTAAGTAGCCGGTGGCCCATTGAGGTCATATGAGAAAGAAGGGCAGCGGATCTGCTTAGCCTCTATGCGGTTGTCTATGGGCGTCGGTAGTCATGAAAAGTCGCCGACTTCTCATTTGACCTCCTATATCATAAAAAAAAATAATTCAAAACATCTCATCGTTTCAAGTACAGTTAAGTTGTGTTACATGTGACTACACAAGTCTGCTCACTTGCAGCGCACGCATAAATTTAAATACACAAGTAAATTAATTAAACCAACTTTATACATTCAGGAAGCTGAGCTTCGTTCGCATCTTCAATACCGCTTTGACGAAGTCCTGAGACAATGGTGGCTCCTCGTTATGATTTACGAGGCCAAAACTTGCTCTCTAATTGAAGGACTGGTCCACAACTTTCCCACAATTAGGGTTACCATACACAATATACACTTATCTAGTCATAGAACTATATCGAGATATATCGTGTGACTTATACTATTTTAGATATATCGTGTGACTTATACTATTTCTGTTCGTCACTTACTTCGATAGTATTTCGATTTGGATGTGTCTTGGTAGAGATTATTTTGTATACGCCCTTATGCGATAGTGCTTTTACAATGTCTAGAAAAATAATATATTTTATGTTACATCCTATAAATAAAAACAATATTTATGCATTGTATCTTCCAATAAAATGCAATATAAAGTAAAACAAGGAGGTATAAACGTATTTTTCAATTCCTTCTGAACCCAATTGAATTAGAATTTCATTACAATGAATGTGACCGCAGCTCGCAGGCCCAATGCATTTGCGTCCCGTTTGTTCGAACGCCAGGCCGCATGCAGCGTACAATGCCGTTTCTTGTTTTTTCTTGTCAGCTAATCACATCTCCCTGCACGTAAATACGACCGCAGTGGTTCTATAAAGGCTAATCAATACGGTTAAACAGATTATTGCGGTGTTACGGGAAATAAAATAAATAAATCATTATTTATTCGTTTCTTTTTGTTGGTTCTCTGATGTACTTGAAGCTTTTAATTTTGACAGTATAGCAGTTATAGAAATAACTTAATTTTCATCGTTTAGATACACAAAATTATAGCTTCTTTTAAAGAGATTAAAGCTTCACTAAAACCATTTAAACTATTTTAAAAAATATGAAGGCTATATCTTAATTTTCAACTATATTTTATGTTGTTTATTATGTGTATTAATCCTATTTCTAAACTATTAAATTCTATAATTAATTGGCGAAAACAAACTCTTCTAAGTTCGTAAACCCAGGAATAGAAACCTGATCGAAAAACCCTGCTAAAAGTGATACAGATTACATAATATAAAAGCCTATTCTGTTGAACAAAGAAACAAAATACGTCGTTATGATTTGCAGGCACCATCCATTCTTTGCAGTTTCGTGGTTAGACTCGCCGATTATCCGATATGTCTTAGAAGTATATTAAATAACAAACTGATAATTTAGATATATCTACCAGTATATTATGCGCATTCATTTGTAAATGGTTAAAGGCAATTTATTTTAACTTAATGTGAAATAACAAATACTAGTGTTGGCTCTTTGTGAAGCATACAACAGAGTCCTAGAATTTACTATGTATTATATTCCTTAGGCCTTTGCCCAGCAGTGGGACAACACAGGCTGAAAAAAAAAAAAAAAAAAAAAATTATATTCATGTATCAAATTAATTATGAAGTTTTGCCAATATTTAGTTTAGAGTTTTTGTGTCGTACAGTTTCCTTATTATTAGTTCCCGTTAACGCGATCCGAGCCTTTTTGCAAGTAAAAGCTTTGAGTTTTAGCCCAATTTATCGAATCGCACTGGCATTAAATTAAACGAATTTTTTGCTACTCACATAATTCTGTACTACTTTTATCCTGTGCAACGTTTACTTTTCTGATGCGGATGTCATTGGACGCTGGTAGTCACTGTGTTGCGGTCACACTATATTATGTTTTCCTCTTATGCTATAATAAAGTAAAAAATAATAAAGGGCTAAAATAATAACTAGTAGTTTTATTATTAATTATTTTTCTCCGCCCACTGTTTAGCCCAACCCGTAGGGGAAACGCGATAGATTGATAAAAGTTAATCGAATTATTGTTGCTGCAGGAGTTTTTTTTTCTCTACTTTTTCACACAACAAAAACATATACCGTGTTACTGTCATAATTCTAACAACAAAAATTAAAAGAAATCCCATTCCTACGGACCACTGCGTGATTCTGTATCTAGAATCTATTTCCATTAGAAACTCGTTGGTTGCACAATAACCTATCCTTGATAATTAATTAATGATCGAACAAATTTAGCTGTTCGCGAATTAATTACTATTACAGTTTTAATAGTTTCATTCGACGAGAAGTGACTGAACTCACATACTGTAGCCGTGTGCTGGACTTTGGCTTCTCTAAATATATTTTAGACTGTTTCTATCGTGCAAAAGATGTCTGGGTAGTCTGTGTATTGTATTTACTTGCCTTTTTTTACCCGTGCTCACGTGGTTGTGCGTAATAAAAAAAATGCAATCATATAAAATCAAAATCTTAAATGTATAAAATTTTTTAAATTTATAAAACATTCTATTAATATTATAAATGTGAAAGTTTGTGTTTGTTTGTTTATGTGTTTTTTTGTTTGTTACTCCTTCACGCTAAAACTGCTAAACCGATTTACATGAAATTTGGCACACGCATAGAGGGTAACTTGGATTAACACATAGTTTTTATCCCAAAAAAATGTTTCTATGGGACGCCATGGGATGATTTTCTATTTTTCACGGGATCGAAATTTACGCGGGCAAAACCGCAGGGAGCAGCTAGTATTAAATATATTTCCTTTGTCCCGTAACAGAAGTCCTTGCGGTATTTAGCACAAGGCTAGGCTAACGTAATGTAATAAGTCCAAAGATATTATTATTATTATATTATACAAAAGATCTCTAGGCTGAGATACGATATCAAGTTTAAAATTTAATACAAGGCGATTGCTAATTTGTGTTAATGCGACATTTACGTTGCATTGTCTGGCTTTAAATGCAAAAAATCACGAGGTCATTTGATTGCTAAAAAAGTCAATTTTTAGTTAAAGGTCGACAACTTGTCTGCAAGACTCCTAGTATTGCGGCGTCTATGAGGCCGGTAATCACTACCTGCTCGTTTGCCCCCTATAACATAAAAAACTTTACCCAATTTGATAGCCAGTTAATTAATTAATTAAACCGCTTGTTTGTATAGCTGTAGTTCGTCATGTCCGTGTATGGAGTCGAGTGTCCAATTATTTATCTAAAAAGTTTATTTTATTATAAACTGACGCATTTTCATCTAGTTTTTCAGTCGAGTTGATTGTTCAGTTCCGCACTCGGCTTTAAATTTGAATGTTGTGTCCGTATAAACTTTCGAATATTGTCACAAAATGATAAACGACGCTTGTTAACTAAATTTTAAATATAGCCGTACCTATATTTAGATTAATTATCTACATAAATGCAATATGAAAATATAAAATATGTACTAAATTTAGAAATGACACGTTCAAGTTTTTGTCTGCGTAAGCAATTTTATTAAATGTTACTAGGACAGCATTATGATCGGTTATTGCCTAGTTTGAAACGAGAGCTAATGACCGATAAATTGATTTTAGCATTACGTGATGCATAATTTAAGGTACTTATTAATAAAATTCGTATAGGTATTATAAATTTATGTAAGAAGATCTGTATATACAATATCTACATATACAATAATATCGTATTTTCATTTCCAATTTTCATTAACAATGCACTACAATCTTGTATAGCCGGTTTTTCTACATAAATATTTAGCTGCTTATTAGTATAAATGACCACTTCATCGTTTTGGTTGTACTAGTCACTGTTAGTCGTATACATATTGTGACCCGCTAGTTCTGGGACGCTATACCGACTTGCAAGCTAGCATTCAGTTAGAATATTGATAACACATGTAAAGTTAATCTTTGTTGGAAAGTGGTGAACTCGTAATTTTTACAAATACTGCGAATGTTTTGTGTTACTATGGATAATGGGTTAGTGCACCGCAATTGTTGGGGCCAAATGAACTGTCCATCATTTTACTGAAAAGTTATTTTTATTTATTCACTAACACTTTACATGTTGTTACAACGATTAATTATCACGATACACATTAAAGTTTGTATATTAAAATAATAATAATTTATTTTCAACATGTCTGTTCTTAATGGCCACTGCAATTTAATCATGGTTCAATAAGGATGAAGCAGCAGTTAGGTTCAACAGAGGAAGTGTGAGGGAAGCGACTATTATCATCCACGTCATTATAGGATATGAGCCATCATGTGAATGATGGCTCATTTAAACAATTATTTACTCCACAAAATCCATCAGTAAGTTGTTGTTGATCGTGTCCATCCATCGTCCCATCTCGAAACTACCAACTACACGAAATGCCACTACGTATTACGTCTCACATATCACCGGCATAAAGAATTACATTGTTATCTAATTACCGCTCTCAACATTCTTTATATAGATGCACTAGTAAAGGAGATTCAAAATTGACGTAAGTTCTATCCAAAATGTGCGAAAATTCTATTCCTAGTAACCAAATATCTATAGATAGAATACAGAAAACGGTCGTAAGAGTACGAGAGCTATCACCAGACGCACCAGCCAAAATAGGCTGTAGTATAATTTAATGTTGCGCTGATGGGCACTTATCGTAATACAATTATACCACAAGAACCTTCTTTAAGTTAATATTAGTGTTAGCATTTGAATAGACAGTTTTTGCATCGCAATGATTCTGCAATTCACCGCTACATTTTGTCAGATTCTGTGCACTACGAATTCGCTCGACAAAATGCAATTTTTTCTGGGTCATATTGGGGTGGAGTTTGAATATGCATTGAACAAAGTTTCGACTTCCGGCGCTAGTTCGATTCAACACTCGATGGGCGAGAAATATTGACGCGGCAAATGGCCGGTATCGTCTACTATTATTTGCATTGCTATCTTCTGTAAAGAGGCAAATATCTCTAGTTTCTATTAAAAAAAAATGTTAACATATTTAATTGTTATTATGATTATATTTATTTAGGAGCAGAATTATGCACACTAAGCAATACATATAAAATAAATAAAATAAAAATGTAAATTTATAATATATTTTTGGACTAGGAACTCAACATCTATCATCTGGTTTCTGAATGTAAGATTCATACATACAATGATTGTTAAACTTATATCTGTTTATAGTTATAATATTATGGCTTATATTTCTTGATAATTTCTTATAAATAGTCGCTCTTAAATAAAACACTGAAAATATTTTGGAAATTACACAATCTCTATGTTTTGATCATAATATTATGTGCTTAACTTAGACGCAAAATTAAACTTCTAGCCAATTGATTGCCGTAATATTAAGAGAAATATTTTATTTACTATATAACTCGCTGGTGCTGGCGACTTAGTTCTCGTAGCCTAGTAAAATTATAATCAAAGTGATTTGTTATTGTTTGCATGCAGTGTGTGAAATTCCGATTTCCCGTAGTTATGAGCGATTTTAACGCAGTAAAAAGTGTTTTTGATGTTGACCAGGCTTAGTATCTATACACCACAAAACAATTCATTCGAATCCGTCCAGAAGTTTCGGACAAACAGACAAACGGACAAACAGAAAGAATAAAATTAAAAAAACATTGAAAAGTGTTCTAATACTATTTTAACATCGCCCCCAATTTTTTTTTCATAAATATATTCAAGTTACAGACACACTAATTTTACTGTTTTATTATATATATCGTAAGTGAGATGTACAAATGGCACTTTGGTACTCCCCTATTAATTAAAATAATATATTTCATTTATAGGCAGTTGTCAAAAGGACAAAGACAAGGAGCCGGAAGAGTTCGTTTGTCCGGAAGGTGTACAGGGCAACGGCGACTTCGGTGATCCAAAAAATTGCAGGCGGTTCTACCAAGTGAGTAATGGACGCATTTCTAATAAATTTAACAATCCTTTTATGAACTGTCTTTATAGGGATTAACTGCCACGTTAATTAGAGGCAGCGAAGCTAGCAGAGTATGTACTCAAGTTTCAACAGCGAATTTTATAAAGCTACCACTCTATCGTATTTTATGCCAATTCTAAATTAGCAAGCATCAGCATTTTTTTTACGATTCGATCACATTTAGGTGATTGATTGCCTGCAATATAAATTATTATATTAAGCCGTACATTATGTGTCTCATTATTGGGCAAAGGCCTCCTCCCATTTTTTCCACTTTTCTCTATCCAGAGCTTCATCGCGCTAAACAGGCAATATAAATAAAAAAGTTAGGTATGTGTATTATAAAAGTTTCCCCCATATTTCATGACGACATTTTACTCACTAGACATTTATAAATTGCTTTTAGATTATGTTTTAGTTTTCTTGCAGCGTTAAGCAACAACTGCAAGAAGTGTACCTACGCCACGCAAAGCGGAACAAGGACACCACTTTTATGCTTCGCATTTATTCTAGATTCATCAAATGATCAAACTGGATGTAGTTTTTGCTACGTTTTTGAACTACTGTGTTAAGTTTATACTTACTCTTTTCAAAATGTTTTTAATTTATTTCCTATATTAAGTTGCATTTGTTTATTGAGACTTTTTTTATGGTATAGGGGGCAAACGAGCAGGTGATTAGTGACTACCGCCGCCCACAGACATCCGCAAAACTATAAACTTTGCTAGAATTTTTAATTAATTCTTAAAGTATATCTTTAGTCTTCTAACTTACATATTGTCTAAAGAGACTACATCGTGACTCATGCAAAAAAGTAAAGT
>LUGF01041234.1:578989-593679 GCA_001625245.1 Calycopis cecrops | reverse complement strand
AGGTGCGAGCATTATTAGCAATTTATTATTAGTATTAAGATGATAAGTCGTCGCACAATGCATTGTGCGATGTGATCACGAGATCATCGAGAAGTACCTCCACGGTGTTGCCAGCCTCGTTCGGCTATAACGGAACATAGTAATATATTTTAATGGTTGATGTAGTTGCCATTTTAAATAAACTAGTAATGAGCAAATTGTGGCCCCGAGGGAAACCCTGCGGCTTCATAGTCAAAGGAACTTGATATTACAACACAGATATTAATTGCAGGTACTGGAGTGGCTTCAGGAGGACTTCAACAGGCACTACGAGCAGAACAGGGCGCCGTACATGATGTCCTTCCACACTAATTGGTTCCAAATTAAAGAACTCGAGCGAGGTCTGCACAAGTTCCTCAACTGGGCGGCTTCTCAGTGAGTATTTTAATTTTACTTATTTTCTGGGAAGCTCCATTAATAATATTAATATTTAACGCTTGAATATTTAACGAAGTTGTTACAAGAAACAGTGTCGGTATCGCGCAGTACATGAAGCGGGATGGTAGCGAATTCTTAAAAAGTGTAACAAGACTTCGCGTTATTTTCTCACCGAGGCCAGAACGGATTGAGACGACTGGCGTGTCCGATTTGGACAAATTGGTGGCGTGCTCCTTGGAGTTCTGGGCGCAAGGTTCAAGAAGGGAACCTGACCTCATTACACGGTTCCGACGTTGCAGTAGGGACTGTTCAAAAGCAGCCAGACAGACAGTGGTGTCCATAAATAATAATAATATTTAACGCTTGAAAGTTTAACGAAGTTGTCGTCAGAGACATTAGTGGTCTCGCGCAAAACATGCATGAAGCGGGAATTTTTACGCTTGGAAGGCGGCAAATTAAATATTTTTGGGAAAATAAAAAGGAATTGATATATTTTATTAAAAATATTCCGCGCTGTGAATCTGTTTTATAGTATAAGTTATTACTATACAGAAAACATTTATCTAAAAGCGGTATGAACTTTATTATGGGTGTCCAAAGTCCCCTCATATTTTTAATTTTTATTTATTTATCAACGTTTATTTAACATCAGCTATTGATAAATACATAAGTAATAGTAAATAAATAATAATAAATAGTTAAAAGCTTTATTTGCTATTACAAACAACACAATAAATTTTTAATTAATTACCACAATTCTGTCACACCTTTTACCACCACGACAAACGTCACCCTTTTACGAGTGTATGTGCTGTGGCAATGCAAATGGCTAAGTAACAGTACAAATGATCTATCAATTAAGATCCACTGATTTACAGTCACTGCTAATTGTGATGAAAGGGCGCTCAACTCATAAAGTCATTAAGTGTCAAAGTATAAAGCAGGTTAGTTATTTTGAAATGAAAATTGATGTACGTACTATATTAAAATATTTTATTTATTTTTTATACACAAATTCTAAAATACATAAGAATATGAACCAACGATAATTATTAATTAAAACGTAACATTATACAGCTGCTTAAAATTACAATAAATCTAAAAGTTTTTTACTCAGTCTTCTTTTTTTTTATAATTAACGCGATTGTTTGGATAATCCTTTTTGAATGGATAAAATAAGTGGTTTACCCGTTAATGAAGTCCCAAGAACTATGAAAATATTAGTACCACGAAACCGTCATTACTATTTCATGCAGACACCAAAGCACAAATAGATGTAATTGGCAATGTCTTTACATTTGCAATTTAAAATTTATAATATTAAATAATTTTTTCAACACTAGAACATATAATATTAGTCGTCTTAACTTCATAAATTAATACTACATCTAAGTTTCGCTCTTACTCATACAAACTGTTCGACATATGCAAACAGGAACATTTATTTTAACTTCGCTAAATAAATAAGGATGTGTTTGCCGGTAAATGTATGCTCTTTTGAAGTGGCGTATTCTAGCATTTAATATGAGGCTTAATATTACTCAATATTTGTTAATAATTTAGTGAGGTGGAAAATCAGGATGTAGGTAATATGTGCTTTTGGCGTAGAATTATGAACAGTATTTGGATGATGTTTAAAGAGCTGATATAATATTCACAAAGCGATGTTCGTAAAAAGCGTTGCAAATTATTTATTCTGTTTTATTTTTCGGAAAACTAATGTTCATGCCTAAATGTGGATTGTAAAGAGTTTCAAAATTTAGTTTTCACGTGATCTTTTAAACTAAGAGCAAATTTTATTTGTGGTATTATAATATTTATTAAAACCACTTTAGTACATTTTTTGTAAGACGTATTTAATGACTTTATTGAAATTTCCTTAATACGACAAGCGAAGTTCCTGCTATCTAGCTATATGCATAGCTAGAATTCTATTCATTTATTAACTTAATTATATATATACCTACTTATTAGCGGATTGTGAGATGGTAGTAAGGGACAAAGAAGCAGTCGGACCTTTGCTGACTACCGACGCCCATAAACATCCGCTTATAGGTTATCCTCCTTATGTGTCAAAACTAGTCGAGCTGTTCAGGCGCCAAGCATTGAACACAGAAGAATATACACGGTTGATATAAGCGAGAGGCATGATACCGCGTGTACGACGTGAGAAAAAACTTTAAAAAATTTCAGTGACTAAACTATTGCTCCGATTGATCTGATTTTTGTTGTGTAGCCTGGAAATGATACACTAAATATGTGGTTTCATTTAATGCCTCTCGCTTTTATCAACCGTGTTTAATAGAGAAGTCTAAGTTTTTTCAATCGTATGTTACGCTAGGAAACCCTTGCCGGAGGCACTGGAAGGTAAAATTGGGTAAAAACTCATACACATAAATAGAATATTTATAAATTTTTCATGTACTTTCATAAATTTCATAATCATTTTTTAGAAAGATGACTGTGTAGATTGATACCAGGACGTGAGTTTTCATAAGTTTCATAATTGTTTTTCAGACAGGACGTGTGGTTCGTGACCGTGACGCAGGAGCTCACGTGGATGACGGACCCTCGCTCCGTCAAGTCCCTAAACAATTACGACGCCTGGAAGTGCGACAAGCGGGACTTGCCGCCGGCACCGTGTAATTTGTCCAACAAATGCGCGCTGCCGTTCAAACACCCCGACGTCAATTTCACAGATACCCGGTATATGGAGACGTGCGTTGAATGCCCCAGGCAGTGAGTATTGAAAGTTTCTACCTTGATATACAAAAATATTGCTAGCAACCCGGGAATTTGTAGGATTTTTGAAGTAAAAAGTTTTAAGGCTCGGTTTTATTTGAAAATTGAAGACCATAGTTATATATATATATATAGCTAGACATACCCTCGGAGTCCACCTCTGGTCAGGTCATCAGTCCACTTGATGGAAAGAACCCTAAGCATACGGAGCCTTACGCACGGCGGTTACTCTCGTTCTCACGCGGATCACCTAATTTAAGATCATCTCGCTGAAAAATAAGATCATCTCGCTGAGAAATAGCTCTCTCACCTCTGAGACTCTGAGTCTCGGTGCTGTATGTCATCACTGGCTGTTACATGCTCACTTTATACTTCAGACTTTTTGGCATTAGAAAAACTTCGTCGAGTGTGCCAAGCACAATGAAAATCGTATCTTCTAGTAGATTCCTTTTCTACTGCGTTTGAATTACATATTTACTATTCATTATTCATTTGGTTAGCATATTATGTGCTAATTACCGGCGCGCTTGCGCTAATCTTAATATTTTGACTCTAAATACATTTTTTTCCAGATACCCCTGGCTTGGCGATTCCGGTGGAACCGGCATTCCCGGAACAGACAGCTATATACCTGATAGTCTAAGGAAGTAAATAATAGTAGATTGTACATGCAGTTGTACCAGACTAGATCTAGTTAGTAGCTGCTTTATTTTAAGTTTCAAGCGTAGACAAAAACTAGACAATAATAACAATATTAAACCACATCGATTTTCAAATCTTGAATTTATTTAATAACAATAAAACTACTTAATACATGTTATTCTCGGTTTATTTCATAGTATACTTCAGGATCTTACCGCTATTTTAAACTTGCTATTGATTACACTAGCAAAAAATAAAAGAATACTAAGTAGTTTTACTGTGATTAATCCATCTATCTACATGTTCACATTGTTCTACATAACTCACAGTACAAATTACCGTCCAAGTTAAGTCTATCGGTCACGATAAATTTATATAGCTCATGTAATATCCCTAGTTAACTAATCAAGGGACGAATAGTCACTAGGCGAGGTCTATTTCGATATGAAATTTAAATTGATCTGTAAAATTTTGTTGAGGTATTTCATAATTTCATACATTTCCCTGGGGATTATTTTGTGACTATTGAATATTCCAGCTCAGTCATCCCATAATTAAAATTGATATGTACTGTTCGATCTGCATAACCATTTTCGTTTGAGTTTGAATATAAATACTGTATTAGGTTTCATATGTACTTTGTTGTATACCAATACTGATGAATGAAATCTTTATTATGTATGTTTAATTACTAATAACGTTATTTCATTGAAATGAATAATTATATTTTATACCCAAAACATATTTAAATTTCAAAATTACATTAAAAATTGTGCTCTCTAAACAAAGAACAAAGAATTCTTTGTTTAAAAAATATACCTATGTCATGACTTAAACTGTTTTGTCTGATATTATTATATTCAAGATATTCTTACCGAAAATATTTATAGGTACTTTTATGAGACACCACTGGACTTTAACATTTTGCCGTCTATATTTATTACTTCGTCAATGCTATCTTAATATATAAATTTCTCTTGTCACAATGTTAGTTCGAGCTAATCTTCAAAACTAAAATTTTTCACTTTACCCAACTTCATATATAGGCTATATACTTAATATTTTATTTCGATTATAACAAACACAATAATCCATGGCTGGATCAGCTAGTATATTCATATTTATTTCTATTGATGACATAAATTCTAATTCAAAATCTTGTTTTGTAAAACAAATACTTTCAATATAATACGCGACTACTCCGGCTCGAGTCGTTGTCGAGTAAGCGGACGGCCTAATAACGTTTGTGTTAGTGCGTCGCTTACTTGAGTAGGTAATAATAATCACAGGCGGCCATCACGCGGCAATGTACATGTAGTATGTACTCGGAGTACATAGAGATATAGGAAGAGATATTGACGTTTACAGAACCTGATGAAGGTTTACATATTATAGTGACGAACGCTTCATCATAAGACATTTGCTCAAGTTATTCAATCACGTTATTGTAATAAGAGTTCTCTGCTGTTATTATTTCTTATATTGTTTTTATCAATATTTTCATAATGTTTTATAAGGATTATAGACCTATATTCTTTGAGTTTACTCCCTAAAAACAACATAAACTGGGAAGCGTAACAGGCTTGTATTGCTCAACTGCTTCTGTCGTGGCCCATTTAATAACTTAAATGTTATACTTTCCTTACGCTTTTGTCAGATATGAGACCGAAACGTAGGGACACGAAGAGTTTAAGCGTTTAAATGTATCTGGAATCCGTCTAAGTGGTTTGTTAGTGATAATGACAATTTCTAGGTAGGTTAAGAGTACTGTATATTACCTCTAGACATGGCTAGACACGGATGGTCTAGTACTCTAGGTGCTATTTATTATTATAAGTTGTAATACTATTCTATAAGAAGCAACTGCGCTATATCGTTTATGATATTGTATGCAGCATTTCAGAAGGGAAATACCTAGTCGCCTTACATATTTGTCATTATTGTAATAAAGAAAATAAAATTTTGGATGAAAAAAAAATGTTTTGTATTATTGTATCTAGCCCATATTTCTCAGACAAGAATCAGAATTGCCGAAGAGAAAGGGAAACACCGCACTCACCCGCACAGGGTTGTACAAGAGCAGCACAAGAGCGTCTCGGCGTTCAGGAAAAGGACATTTTTTTTTATAGTACAAGGGAGCAGACGAGCAGTTGGAGCCATTGTCCTGTCCACCAATGCCCATAGACATCCGCATAGCTTATACACAGATGCGTTGCCTCCTTCTTCCCCCCTCTCCCTCCATGGGTCACCACACGAAACGCGACTGCAAGCTGTCACTTCACGCCGGTCTCGTGTAAGCGAGAGGTACCTCTCCGGTCGTGCCGGCCCAATTTGGCTACATGCATGCATGCACGTATGCTATGCTATGGTAAAATAAGAATTGATGATAACGCATATTCAAATAATTATTAATTGCCCGTGTAGGTTCGACATCGAACTCGTAAATATACATGCACTAACGTCTGTAATAATGAATAACAAAAATCCCTACTAATATTATAAATGTGATTGTAAGTTTATTTGTTATGTGAGCAATCATATTGAAACTTTATACAGATATTCTTAGACATATTAAAAAGAACATATTAAGAAAGAAGAAAGAAAATATTCTTTATTTGCCCACAATGAATATTTATATACAGTAATACAACTTAAAGATAAGAGCAAACAGGCGGTCTTATCGCTAAGGAAGATACTAATATATAAGATATAATATATATATAAGATACTTTTTGTTAAAAAAAATATGGACGCGAGTCGAGTCGCAGGTAAAAGCAAGCAAGTAAATACTAAAAAGATGGTATAAGAACGACTAGTCCGGTCAAAATAGACATTGTAGGTTACATTTTATTCGCACCTTGCCAAAAATTGGCATGAATATTGGGAACCCTATTATACACAATTTGTATTGTGTATAATAGGGTTCCCAACATTCATGCAAATTTTTAGCAAGGTGCGAATTAATGTAACCTTACCTCTATTTTTGATGCTAACTTGACCGGTAGGTGGTCTACCTAGCCCAATTTCGGCGGTCTTCTGTAGAGATATAACTTCCAGGGACATATTATAGAAAACAAACAGTATGCAGATAAAAGTGCACTAAACTTGCTTTCTGTGGAACGGGTGACGGGGGTGTAATACCGCCAACGGTCTCTCCTCCGGTTTTTTTATGTTATAATAAATTTTATAATTAAAAAATTAAGCTGGCATAATACCATCAGATATGAGAATAATTGTCTAACTGACATCGTGGCCTAACGAGGATATATGTATATAGCTCAGACAACCTACCTATGAAATTGTTTAATGTCAAATAATAAATATTAGTTCAAGAGCAGGTTATTTGTCGATATATTCTATTTTTCTATTTTCCCCTTTTTGTTTTTCTGCACATTGGCTGGAGGTCTTGAGAACATAACCGATTTTCATGTGCATCGTCACATAATCACTAGGACAATACTCTGCTTAGACGGCTAAGTCGCCGGTGGCCCATGGAAGGGGAAGGAAGGAGGGCAACGCATCTGTATAACCTCTATGCGGATTTCTATGGAAATCGATAGTTATGAATAAGGCTCTGACTGCTCGTTTGCCCATGAACTTAAAAAATATGGTCTCCATTACCGATGCACATATTATCATCCTATAACCACTTGGTCGAAACTCGGCGTAGGCTAATAATATACAAGAAGATGCACAGCAAACCGTTGTTATTCTACGAAACGTGGAGTTGTGCAAAGTTTTAATATTAGTTGTAAAGTAGGAATCCATAAAATGTTTAACTATTTATGGAGGGGTTTTAGATATGATGTTTTCCTAGGAAATGTAAAAATTTATAAATTCCTTAAATAAAATGAGAGAGAAAAACTTTATGCTTTTTCTTACAGCAGAGGAAACCTAATCGTGAATTGAACAAAATGAGAATTGTTTAGGTATTTGAAACTAGCTGCGCCGCTCGATTTCACCCGCGTAAATTTCGATCCCGTGAAAAATAGAAAATCATCGCATGGCATCCCATAGGAAGTTTTTTTCGGAATGAAAGCCATCCTATGTGTTAATCCAAGTTACCCTCTATGTATGTACCAAATTTCATGAAAATCGGTTCAGCAGTTTTTGCGTGAAGAAGTAACAAATAAACAAACATACAAACTTTCGCATTTATAATATTAGTAGGATCTGCAGCAATATCAGTCTTAAAATAGAAATATATGAAATGGAGCTGATTTTTTTTTTAGGAGCAGTCGGAGCCATTTTTAGGACCACCGACGCCCATTGATATCGGACCAGAGGTTATACAGATGCGTTGACCTCCTACCTCCTGTAACAGTGATCAGTGTACTTAAACAACATTTGGAATTTCGCTATGGTATATGCTTGTGATGAAGTGAAAGTAAGTGAAATGAGCAGCGATGGCGAACTCTATGCTCGTCGTGAGATTTGAGGAAGATGCTTCTTGAAAGTGAAATGTAAATTGTTAGGTTAGTATCATACACACTTCCACTACTATCATCACCATTAGAAGGCATAAAGTACCATGTTGTGTTGGTGAGGAACTGGGCTGGAACGACTGGGAAGACATCTCTCGCTCACATGATACTCCCGAGACGAATATTGAAGTCTTCCATATTTTTTTTTGTGGACTTTAGCCTAGCCTCGTGCTAAGTATCGTAAGGACATAGCACCGTGTTACGGATAGTAGACAATGACGGTATATATTTAATATGTTTTATAAATTTAAGATTTTTATTATAGAAATACATGTAATACATAGACACAGATTCATGACCCAGGCGGGATTCGAACCCGCGACCCCAGGCGCAACATGCTCCGCTTATCCTAGCCCTGTACCACTGCGCTAGTCTGATCGTCATACACATATATTACAACACATATTACATAGGTACATAGTCAAATTAAGAATACATGTAATACACTCGAAAAACCTTACTCTCTTGACGTAATCGGTTAAAAAGGTGTGGACATATAAACATGGGTAATATATGACATTATTCATCAACAAAAAATGAGTATAATGTGATTATGATAATAGTTTTGTACCATCACTTTATAACTGCTATAATTATACCATAGCGTTATCCACAACAAAACTTTCCGTGTCATTTTTAATTTACAAAACGAATGTACAACCATTTGAAAATTAAATTACCCCAATTACGTATAGCTGAAACATTAATTAATTATTAATTAGAGTTTTCATGTGATGTTTCTAGTTGTGTTTCTCATTAGGCTCAATATAACTGTCCAACCTATGTCATTCAATACAACCCTTTTCCCGAATAACTAAATACAATATTTAATGACAATTAGCCGTATTACTAATGCATTTCACTATGTTATGGGTTTAAAATAAGTAATACAATGTATTTGTTATAATTATCATCATCCTTCGTCCAGTCCGTCCTTCGTTCGGAAATTTTACCTTGGATGTAAAGATGGGTCCATGCTCGTCTTTGATTTCCTATGATGGGGGTGCCACAAGAACTGTTTTAACATTATAAACGCAAAACTTATTAACCGTATGCCGTCAATAAGCTCTCTAGAAAACCACGAAATTAAGTTTATATATTTAGAGTTCTTGACAAGTCAAAACCATGCAATTTAGTTTACATTGCGTTCTAGTAATACTGCTGTATTACCAAATTAATTAGCACCAGCGATCCCGCGAAGATCGATATTCGATCATCATAATATCGATATCGACATGTTGTTACGTCATCATAACTAAGGAAACAATTTATGTAGAATTTTCAACACTTGCAAAAGACACAGAACTTCATCAATAATTACGTGTATCTTATATAATATCATTGTGTTAAATGCATGGTAGTGTGTGTAAAGTATTATTTATTAAATTAAAGTACTTTATAATCATTATTATTAAAAAAATTTAGCGTTCTGCACTTCTCTTACATGTAAATTATTATAAGTGATCCAAATTTCAGATTCCTCCGTCCGCGCTATTGTCGTAAATATGTTCCTAAAGTTTGTGCCTCACGTATTAACATTTAGATTAATATGTCGGTTTTTCTCTTTTTTGACGGTTTCGTAAATCGTATATATGAATAATACGAGCATGGTTTGTTACCTATTACTTATGTATATTATATAATAAAGGATTTTTTAAATATTTATTGTTTTAAAAGGGGCTTAGAATAAGGGGTTCAATTTAGTATTCACTTGTGCAAGGTCCCTTATGGCTAGGTAGAGAATCGAGTGGAAAACGTTACGATGCCTACAGATCCTTACAGTTCTTACTATATTTATTTTGACATTTATAAGCCACTATCCGTGCCTGAGGTTTATCAGCGTTTCATTTGAAATAAATCACTACAATTCAATATAAATTTCGTATTTGTGTTTCACCCCTTTTTTTTGTTTCCCCACATGACTACTCTTCACAGGTAAAAAATTTCAAGCAACCAAAAAAAACCAAATTTCAAGTTTCCAAATACCCTAGTTTCGGCTGTGCGTTGATATATAAGCTAGCTCGGCTTGCCTTTTACGTATATCTATATTCATATAAGTACCCTTTAGGGATATTTCCAGCAGTGGACGTCTTCCGGCTGACAATAGTTATGATTTATCTTATTAATATTATAAATTTGAGAGTTTGTCTGTTTGTTTGTTTGTTTGTTTGGTACTTCTTTACGCAAAAACCGCTGAACCGATTTTCATGAAATTTGGCACACACATAGAAGGTAACTTGGATTGACACATAGGATAGTTTTTATCCCGAAAAAATATTCCTCTGGGATGCCATGGGATTATTTTCCACAGGATCGAAATTTACGCGAGTGAAATCGCGCGGCGCGTTTAAAATAGTTCTATAATAATGTACGTAGCATGGAAAATTCCCTCAATCGCTCGGTTCGATACGCGGCGTCGGATGACGTTGTGAAAGCGTGTGCAAACCAGCTTATTGTCAGGCGGGTGCTCACTTATGCAACCTCGAGATTTTGCATTGGGGAATCTTAAATATATAAAATTTCTTAGATTTATAAACATATTAAATGTTAGCCGGAGATCTGTACTAAATGAGGAAAATATGGTTTATTAAGTTGTGTCTTAGCTTTAGAATTAATTATCGTCCTTAGAACTGGCTTTATTAAACCAAAGTGACTTAACTACACTAAAAGAACTTTCTACTTCAACTAGCCTTATTTCACTTAATTACATCGTCTGAAAGCGCTTTATTTATTATATATATTTTCAAATCTCATTCATTTTAAGCTCATTTGGTTAAAAAGGTAAAAATCACTTAACACCTCCGCTGTGAAGTTACAGCTATGCTGTCGCGCGTGACACGCGACTTGTGAGTTTCCGGTGGAGGGGAGAAGGGAAGGAGGGCGACATAATATCTACAAGATACCTAATCGATAAGAATGATATCGTCTGAGAATCGCTGGTCAAAAGTGCTCCTACTGCTCGATTTTTTATAGTACTTACATGGTGGCAAAGGAGCAGTCAGTAATTTCCCTAACTACCCACGCCCATAGGCATATACGTATACGTGTACAGATATGTTGCCTTCCTCCATCTTCCTCCCTCCCTTTTTACTTATATGTACTATTATATATGTTTTACTACAGGCTTATAAAAATTAATATTCTGTTGAGAATCCATAATACATTTGTGGAAATAAATAAAAAAAACATATATTTATCCTGACCTTGGAGCGGTGCTGGCGACCGCGACCATGTAAAAGTCGATTTGAAATATTTGAATAACCTTTTATCATTTGAATCATGGCTGGAGTTTATTCCTTAAGAATTAAGATGGTTGTGAAATAAAATGTGTGCAAATGACTTAGCGACATAATAGTGATAAGGCAGTGCGCTTGTGTTACGCTTCCCATTAATGTTGTTTTTTATGAGAAACATCCAAGAACGTTGTTCTATTTTCCTTATAACATTAGAAAAGTATAGGATATACCTATAGAAAAATAAGAACAGCAGAGAACGCTTATTACAATAAGATGATTGAATAACTTGAGCAAATATCTTATGATGAAGCGTTCGCCACTATAATATGTAAACCTTCATCAGGTTCTGTAAACGTCAATATCTCTTCCTATATCTCTATGTACTCCGAGTACATACTACATGTACATTGCCGCATGATGACCGCCTGTAATTAATATTACCTACTCATGAAAGCGACACACTAATTAACACAAACGTTATTAAGCCGTTCACTTTCTCGACGTTCGTCACTCGAGTTGGAGTACTCACGTATTGCACTGAAGCTATTTCTATAACAATTTCGAATTAGAATTTATGTAATCAATTAAAACAAAACAAAAACATACTAGGTGACCCAGCCGAGACCTTGCAGTGTACCCTCTAGTATAAAAAAAGAAACTCATTTCGAAAATCTTGAATATTGCCTTTCTTCATCTCCCTCCAACAAAGAATTATTTGGTATTTGTTTAGAGAGCACATATTTTAATGTATTAAGTATAATTTTACATTTCAATGAAATAACGTTATTAGTAATTGAATATACATAATAACGATTTCAATCATCAATATTAGTAAAGTACATATGAGACCGAATACAGCATTTATATTCAAACTTAAACTAAAATGGCTATGCAGGTCGAACAGTATCGAACATTTCGATTTTAATTAAGGGATGACTGAGCTGGAATATTCAATAGTCACAAAATAATTCCCAGGGAAATATATGAAATTATGAAATACCTCAACAAACTTTTACAGACCTATTTAAATTTCATATCGAAATAGACCTCGCCTAGGGGCTATTCGTCCCTTGATTAGTTAACTGGGGATAATATCCATGAACTATATTAAATTTATGGTGACAGATAGACTTAACTTGACAGTAATTTGTATTGTGAATTATTGATATTGTCGCGTTTAAGGTTTATTTAATATATATATATTTAAGAAACATAAGAGAGAAACTAATTTATAATATTAAAGTTAGAGTAATTAAAGTTAATTTGGGGAAGTAAATAAAATTCAAGATTAGCTTGACCATATATTATCCGAGAAGATACTCCAAATTAATTTGTTACACTATTTTAACATCCGAAATAAAAAATAAATATAAAGAATTCCCACTTAACAACATAATACATACGGCATATATAGTTTTTAAGGTGTGGATATCAATCTGGGCTTGCAAATAAATGTGCCTGTATATCAATGACAAAATTATCCAGAAACTACAAATGGTTGCATATGAAATAAGTCTAAATACAGATATGAAATACAAAAGTGTTCAACTCAGCTGATGTGATTAACTCCCCACGAGCAGGTCAGAAGTTGCTGGGTCCAGAATGATGCAGTTTTGTAGGTTAATTACATGGAAATGAATCCAACCCCGTTACTGGGTATTAGTTTACAAGCGGAGACCAGTCCCAGAGTCCATTCACCGCTGTTATGTTAAATGAGTTACTTATTCCTCTTCATAGGTAATTTTGGTTTATATATTATATATATTATATATATAGATTTCTTTAGGGTTTTAAGCCCAAATTAAAAAGGAGTGAGAACCTCTGGAAAGAATAAATAAGGTTATCTCACTAATCCACCACATGGCGGCATACATTCCAAAATTGAATTAAAACTTTTAACCCTAGGTAATATCTACAGTTACTTATATTACAATTTACAAAAGTTGACAAGAATATGTAATTCACAATGACAAAGATTTCAAAGTGTGATGTAAAACGGAATCAAATAGAATGTAATAATAATAATTGCTATGATGCTAATAGAATTAAACTTATACAACAATAGTTTCAACAATTAACTAGTACAAGCATTAACAAAAGATTTTAAAAAAAAAAGGAACACGTGCTCATCGAAATGAGAGTGAGGAATATATAAGCATACATACCCTTAAAACATATGGTCAACTGCTATTTTTGGTAGTTTAAAATATTTATATTAATTTATATTATTCATCGTGATGCCTCCAGGCTCCTTGGGAAAAAGTAACAGAAAAAGATCCATTGCGGTCGCCATATTTAGTCAAAAGACCGATCTCGCGATTGACGTTTGACGCCTGTCGCTTTTATTTTTTTTTTTTTTGTAAATGGCAAAAGCGAACACACTATGGTTGGACCTTGGACTGATGGACTGATGATAGCAAAGTCCACCACCCAACACTAAAAACACTTGTTACAATATCTGGTAGAACAGCGTAAGCATAATTCTAAAAATAGATGGTTTAGTCACAATAAAACTACTTACTATTCAAGTTTCAAGTTCAAGCCTTGGTGTCTGCATGAAAAAGTAATGACTGTTTGGTGGTACATGGTATTTTCAGCATCCTTTTTTTTTCAGCAACTTCAGTAACTGGTGATACACTAAAACCTATTTTATCCATTTACAATGGATAATTCACTCATGCGCATTTGTACTTTGACACTTAATGACTTTATGAGTTGAGCGTTTTTAACTCCACGTACCTGAACATTAGTGGATCTTGATAGAATATTTGTACTGTTACTTAGCCATTTGCATTGCCACAGCACATACACTCGTAAAAAGGTGAGGTTGGTCGTAAAAAGGTATGTTAGGATTGTGTTAATTAATTAAAATTTTATTGTTTTGTTTGTAATAGCAAATAAAGTCTTTAGGTACTTATGTAAGTATAAATAACTGTTGTTCAATAAACGTAAAATAAATAAAAATTATAAATATGAGGGGTTTATGGACACCAGCATCTGTCCGGCTGCCTTTGAACAGTCCCTACTACAACGTCGGAACCGTGTAATGAGGTCAGGTTCCCTTCTTGACCCTGGTGACACTACTCCAACGAGCACGCCACCAATTGTCCAAATCGGACACTCCAGTCGTCTCAATCCATTCTGGCCTCGGTGAGAAAATAACGGGATC
>LUGF01041234.1:562156-577670 GCA_001625245.1 Calycopis cecrops | reverse complement strand
TAACTTAGAAATTAAAACTAAAAAGAAGACAACGAAAGGAAAGTCTCTGAAATCAGGAACAAAAAGAATAAACACTAAGAAGAGAAACAGAAAAGATTCCACGTCTGACGAAGAAATCGAAGATACAGAATGTTTCTATTGTTCCCATTTATATTCTGAATCTTTAGAAGGTTGGGTGCAGTGCCCTATTTGTAGTCTCTGGGCTCATTGCAGCAGTGCGGGTGTCGATGATGACGACGCAGAGACAAAATTTGTATGCGAGAACTGTTCTCCTGATTAGATTCCATTTATTTTTTCCTTTACATGTATCAGGTCCATTTTGCCCTTACATGTAGTCCATTTTGCCCGCTTATGTGGGCAAAATGGACCAAATGAAGATTTTGGAAATCATCCAATATCTTCTGAATTTGTGATTTCATTCAAAGTCTGAATAAGAAAAATTGTAGACTGATTAATATTAAGTAATTGTTTATTGAAATATCCTAAATAAAGCTATATTTTTTTGTTTAAGACAATTTATTTCTTAACTGTCCCATCTTGCCTGCACTTCCCTCACGTATTATACTGAAGCTATTTCTATAACAATTTTGTATTAGAATTTATGTAATCAATTAAAACAAAATAAAAACATCATAGGTGACCCAGCCACGAGCTTGCTGTGGTTGTAATAATCGAAATAAAATATTCCTACATTTCATGTTGGCCAAAGTGCAAAAATTTTGTTGTTCGTATAAGTCAAACTTTCTCCAACTTTTTAACAAATGAGAGAGATCACATATTATAATATATCAAGTATAATCAATCAATGAATAACGAAATGAAATAACGTTATTAGTAATTGAATATACATAGTAACGATTTCAATCATCAGTATTAGTAAATTACATATGAAACCTAATACAGCATTTATATTTAAACTGAAACTAAAATGGTTATGCAGGTCGACCTGTATCGAACATTTCGATTTTAATTAAGGGATGACTGAACTGGAATATTCAATAGTCACAAAATAATCCCCAGGGAAATATATGAAATTATGAAATACCTCAACAAAATTTTACAGACCAATTTAAATTTCATATCGAAATAGACCTCGCCTAGGGGCTATTCGTCCCTTGATTAGTTAACTGGGGATAATATCCATGAACTATATTAAATTTATCGTGACAGATAGACTTAACTTGACAGTAATTTGTATTGTGAATTATTGATATCTGGTGGAACAGCGTGAGCATAATTTTAAAAATAGATGGTTTAATCACAATAAAACTACTTACTATTCAAGTTTCAAGTTTGCCAATTGCGTCTATTCGTGCTTTGGTGTCTGCATGAAATATTAATGACTGTTTGGTGGTACATGGTATTTTCAGCACTCTTCGGACTTCATTAGCTGGCGATACACTAAAACCTATTTTATCCATTAAAAATGGATAATCCGCTCATGCGCATTTGTACTTTGACACTTAATGACTTTATGAGTTGAGCGTTTTTAACGCCCCGTACCTGAAAATCAGTGGATCATGATAGAATATTTGCACTGTTACTTAGCTATTTGCATTGCCACAGCACATACACTCGTAAAAAAGTGAGGTTGGTCGTAAAAAGGTATGTTAGAATTGTGTTAATTAATTAAAATTTTATTGTTTTGTTTGTAATAGCAAATAAAGCTTTTAAGTACTTAGGTATGTAAGTATAAATAACTGTTGTTTAATAAACGTTGTAAAATAAATAAAAATTATAAATGTGAGGGGTTTATGGACACCACCATCTGTCCGGCTGCTTAACAGTCCCTACTACAACGTCGGAATCGTGTAATGAGGTCAGGTTCCCTTCTTGACCCTTGCGCCCAGTACTCCAAGGAGCACGCCACCAATTTGTCCAAATCGGACACTCCAGTTGTCTCAATCCATTCTGGCCTCGGTGAGAAAATAACGTGATCTTGTTACACTTTTTAAGAATTCGCTATCATCCCGCTTCATATACTGAGCGATATCAGCATTGTTTCTTGTAACAACTTCGTTAAACATTCAAGCGTAAAATTTTAATATTATTAATGGAGCTTCCCAGAAAATAAGTCAAATTAAAATACTCACTGAGAAGCCGCCCAGTTGAGGAACTTGTGCAGACCTCGCTCGAGTTCTTTAATTTGGAACCAATTAGTGTGGAAGGACATCATGTACGGCGCCCTGTTCTGCTCGTAGTACCTGTTGAATTCTTCCTAAAGCCACTCCTGTACCTGCATTTAATATCCTTTTTGAAATATCAAGTTCCGTTGACGATGTAGCCTCAGGGTATCCCTTAGGGTTTGCTTATTACTAATTTCATGCAATTAGGGATTAAAACTAGTAATAGTTAGTACTATGCAAGGCACTACATACGAATTGGGCTGGCTTGACCTCGGAGATTATCTCGCTGACAGGATAACATGGTAAAGTTACTTGAATGATGTGTGATAATTGTAAATGCCTAGTTTTAACTAAGAATTTTAGGGTGTTAACATCACGTTGAGTTACAATCATGATATTTAGAAGAAATACTACAAGAAACAAGAAGTACAAACTTACAGTGCAGATAAATGAATAAATCCGACAATTGGTGAATTATAATTATATTACTAAAAGTACGTTTTAGTAATATAATTTTTTGTTAAATATAAGTTTGTAGTGATTACTTATCTTCTGTAATAATTTAATTTAAAAAAAAATAGGTAGGCAAAGGCATTTAAGTTCTATCATCAGTCCTGGGTGAATGCTGATGCGGTATGTGGGACTCGCGGATGAACAGATTACCCAGTAAAAACCCGTAGGATCACGTAGGTGCCGCCTATATTGAGATATCTCAGAACATTCAGCAACATGGCACCTCGGCGACTGGCCAGTCCTACATTAGGACCGGTCTCTTCCAAAAAAAGGTAACTCATCCGGCTTCTTCTGACGTCGGGACCGCGCAATGAAGTCAAGTTCCCAGCTCGGTCCCGTCTCGCGCCATAGCTGCACTCCCTTTATTGATGCTGACTCTATACTACTAATCCCTGACTTACCATTAGTAGTTAGTAGTAGTAACTACTACTACCAATGAATAATCATTTTAATGCTAATAATAAGCTGCTATGCGGAGCCCTCGGTGTGAGAGTCGGACTAAAAATGGATCGAAGTATTCACAGCTCGACTCGAAATAGAAATACAACAGTTAAATACACTGTTGAGACTGGGTTATTATTTTTTTCATCAGAGTTAGCAATCACGCCGGAAAATGCCTCGCCTAAGGCTACGAAACTCGACGCAAAATTATAACAAGTTTTAAACATTTTTACAGCAAACGTATGATTTCATGAAATAAAACGACGTGGTACTTGTAAACTTTCACGTTCGGAATTAATATTTGTATGTTTACTCGTGTTAAATCAATTAATGAACATTCTGCTTATTTTTAACGGTTTTATTTCACGTACCTATGGTATTATATGTGTTTATTACTATTGAGACACCTGAGAGACGTTAAAGTTTTATCAATAATAAGCCTTAATATCTTCAAGGTTCTTGGACACACTTTTTCACGTTGAGTAAAAGATAACAAAATTCTACACCAAAAAAAATATGGCCGATAAATTAGGTTTAACTAACTTAGTTACATTTTATTTCAAATGCTAATATTTTGTTTGCAAATATAATGTATTGTGAATAAATAGTGCGAATAGAATAGCTTTTATATTTTGAAATGTATTCCACCTCGGGCTATAAATCCATTAGTGTCATTTCAATTCAAAGTGTAAAACATATTTTATTCAAAAAAAGAGTCGCTTTTAAGTAAGTATAAAATAATCCAGCGTTACTGGCTCAAAATAAACATATCTAGAAATTAAATTTTTCCTCTCTCAGAATATGTTTTGTATATTATCAGCTGCGCCCCGCTGATTCACCTCCATAAATTTCGATCCCGTGGAAAATAGAAAATCATCCCATGGCATCACATAGGAGCATTTTTTCGGACATATATGTATACAGACGCTAGTCAACTGCGCGGGACAGATTTTTGAGCACAAGTGCGTTCACAACAGTACTCTCTATTGCCTACTTGCGATGGGACGGTAGTCCAACAGGCCCGGAGTCAAATCAGACACGGGATATACAGCTAAACGTGCTTTCCAAGGTACGGGTAATGGGGACGTAACACCTTCCACTAACTTAGTGACTCCGGACTGACATTAGAAATTGAAAAATCTCTTTCACTTTCTCGACTGGCCCGGCACTCAAACCCTGACCTGACAATCTGTAGTTGAAAATGCTTATCTATAAACCATTGGGTAGACGATAATAACATTACAAAATAGCTTTATTAACTAACTAAAATAGCTTTAATAAGTCACCACAATATACTTAACCTTCCGTCGAGACGCAAATCGTTACGAAATATTATCTTAGGGTAAACATTATGAATTCTGTGGAAATATGAGTCAATAATACGAAAAATAGGATGTACAATTTGATCTGATTTATAATATGAGCAGATAACGAGGATTGTCAGTTCTCGTCTCAGATACGACGTCGCAGATTTAATTTGAGATTGCGCTGCGAATGGGTGCGCGGAAACTTTCCCAATTCCGCCCTTAGCCGAGTATTTGTTATGTAACTCATATTACACTCTCACCTCGTTTCATATCAAATTTATTATTCCGATTTTGTGATTGCGTTAATGTATTACACCAATTAATTTGGTTTATTAAAATCTGACGCGCTTTTGTTTCTATTGTGTTTTGTTTTGTGAAAGTGTTAGTGGGTGTGGATGTTTTGGTTCTGATGTCATCATCATTAACCAACTAGAAGCATTTTGAGCGAATATTCTTACAAATCTTTCCCAAATCCGCCCTTAGCCGAGTATTTGTTATGTAACTCATATTACACTTTCTTGTTTCATATCAAATTTATTATTCCGATTTTGTGAAGTATTTATTACACCAATTAATTTCGTTCATTAAAAAGTTGTTAGGCGGTTATGTATTATTATATTCTAATATATATTGTCGTTGGTATTAAAAATTGGTGTAAATAGGAATGTCGTTAACTTGTTTCTTATATAATCTTTGAGTTAACCACATGTTTTAGAAGTAAACATTTCCTTACAAGCGTTGAAAGTCAATGAAGTGAAAATGCGTCACAACAACCTTAATTGATCAAATTAGCTCTTTTAAGAATTATTCCTGGACATGTGTTTAGGACATTTAGAATGAGTAAAAAAAAAATTTTCTCGTATTTATCTACGATATTTATCACACATCGCAAATAAAAAATGAAGTCGTAATTTTTATTACAATATACCTACCCAGTAAATGATTTTGCAAGAACAATCCACATTACACAAGAAATATAATACGTATTTCGTGAATTCAGAGTGAAACATAAAGGCAGACCCTGAAGAATATAACATGCCTGCCCGCCGAGTAAATAGCCGCTATAAACAAATGTGCCTAAATAAATATTAGCCTAGGTATGTGGTTAGTGGGACGTAGTTAATAAGGTCTTGTGTTCCACCGGCGCTCGCGAGCTCTGAGCCGCACATAAAGCCGCATAAAATATAATAAGACTTTTTAGGTGCTATGAGAGCTGGCTGTATAAATTCTAATACCCCGCTACTTAATGAGGTTTTATTAAAAACAATAATTGTCTTTAGGGTTGCCAATTTTAAGAAAAATAAATTAGATCATAATAATTTGTAGACAATATTTGGATTTACGTTGCTGAACACAATGTAGGCATTTATGTGGGCGATTAATCTATTTAGCTAGGCCTCAGGTCTTAGAAAACTTATAATTTGTATCGATCCGATATTTAGGTTGCCCAGGTATATCCGATACATATTATTATTACCGAATACATTAGGGGGAAGTGGAGCATTTGCGCGGGGGGAGCAGTTTCAAACCCCACCCAGGTTACAGATGTTTATCTAGGTATATGAAGTATTTATATAGCAAAAATATTAAATATATTTTCATTGACTATCTACTGTGTCTAAAGAACCTACTTGTAACACCGGGTCTGGTCCACCAAGGGGTTAGACCATCGTAGTGTGTAAAATCCTCGGATATTATTAGAAAACTAGTTACTGTTAGCAAATCGGACACGCACATTTCCAAGATTTGTGTGCTTTATGTATATATGTACGTGTGTGACTTATAACATTTTGTTTGCAATTATTGGTAATGATTTTCTTAGCGATATAATAATAATAATATACATAATATACATATAATAATAATAATAGAACTCTATAGCTTTTAGTTTTTTTCTTTTTTTTTCGTGCGATTTCGGAAATTAAATGCTGTGATTTTCTAACCACAGTATCACAGTTATCCGCAAAAATATAAGCTAGCGTTCAATGAATGTAAGAAAAGTCGTCATGTAGTTCCACCCTAACTAGATTAAGTATAAGATAAGCATTAATTAGCTAAGACTGATATGTCACTGCCACAAAGCTTGAAAAAGATAAGTGCTGTCACAGGCAGAGGGCCCCGCGCAGGTCACAATTATATTTCTATTCTACCAGTGCCCGTTTTTGTATCATAGCTTTGTAATAGCTATTGTTGTAAATTAATGTAGCAGGTAAGGAAACTTTTTAATCGTATGAGTAGAAAAGTTTTTACTTCTCCTTATACAATCTGCCATTTTGCAATGGTGGCCATCTTGAATTTATAACGTTTTCAGCAAGCTTAATTAAATTAATCGACGAGTGAAATGCTTTCGTTTAAAATCTTTATAGGTATTTGTGAACTTACTTACCTATATGTGTTAGCACTTAAGCGTGCCAAATTTTTAAATAAAATGACTTACTCATATCGGAAATATAAAATTTCTGTTATCTCATCACGTAGTTAGTAAAATTTATCTATATATATCTACTTACTTTTCGACTCAGAAGCTTTATAGAATTTACGTTTATTTACGTATATACGTATCTTAAAATGAGGCAGGATAATCCTTTCTTGCGGAACACGAAAAAAGTAATCCTCTTTATGTACCTTATGAAATTCACCAGAAACAAACGTATAATACAAAAAAACTCAAGTGAACTGGCGAGCATTCGTTAACATACAATCACATTGTACTGTCAGTGACAATATCAAGTGAACCACTATCGATACCACCGTTCCTCGCAATTTTCTCCCTTATCAACGTTTAGCAGAGATAAAAGCGGGGGTTATTTGTATAGATGACGTTTTTATGTTGCTAGAATAGGAAAATAACGAACTCTCGAAGCAAAGTCGGACGATAAACAAACTGTAGCCTGAAAGATAAAGTATGCGACGTAATAAGACTTCGCTATGAGCCGAAGTCCTGCACATATCTACGAAAATGTAATAACAAGCATTTCAGAGACTATTATAATATTTTTTGTTTGAGCGAGATTTTCCTCCCGGCTTTTATCAATATGGAAAAGTTTTGTTGGAATATACATGAAAGCCCGTAAACTATTTTATCTATTGGTCGTTTCTTAAGAGAAGTGTGAATGCAAAAGTGTTGCGAATTTCTCATAACTTTATGCTATTATTTGAAATTCGAAATGTCTGAGGTAAATCTGTGCTGCCATCGGAATTGGTCCGGCACGACTGGAGACGTACCTCTATAGTGCCACTGCTAAAGTATATGCGAAGATACTGCAACCTCGTCGTGAATGGGGGCTTGCGTACCTCTATGATCCCTAAGACTATGCCGGACAGGTTTGGGGGGAGAGGCCAGATTGAGAGCAGCTCATTTTGGAGCTCCTCCACCCGTCCCTCTGAATCAGTGTGGATTAGGACGAACGACGTGGCGTGCTCCGTTGGAGCACTGGGACCAGGTGTCAGGATGGGAACCTGACCCCATTTTACGGTTCCAAAGTTGTAGCAGCGACTGTTCAAAGGTAGAGGGACAGTCCTCAAGGAGAAGTCTGGCCTTTTCACCGAGGGCAGCCTGTTGCTGGAGGGATCCTGTTGCTTGTAAATCCGGGGCCCTGGGCCCTATAACTATAGCGGCTGGAGGCACTCGCAAAGGCTTAGTCTGAATTGCCTGATATACTGTACCCGGATGAGCCACCAGGGCTCCTGACTAGCGTACATAAAGATATTCCCCTGCGTTACAAAAAAAAGGATCGCGTGAAGTTGAAGGCTATGCAAATGCATTTTGTCCGGATCAACCTTTCCATCCGAAAAAGAATTAATGGATTAAAATATAGCTCCGTTGGATTAAAATATAGCTGTGCGGATGTTTATGGAAGTCACTAGTTACAAAGCCTAACCACGAGTAGTCCGCTAACTTATAGACAATTATTATTCATCAAGATTATTAGACTGGGCAAAGAAAAATACTATTTGCATAAAAATACATATCTGCGCTTCCTATCTACTTATTCAACTTCTGCTTACGTAAAGGATTATAAGCGTACATGTCTGCTTACAAAATGTTACAAACCCAATGTCGTGAAAATGAAAAAGCGCTAAGACTCTACAGGCAAAGGGAAAGAGCTTATTAAAAATATCTTTTACTCTGAAAAGAAAGTTTCTCTTTATAAACAGTATTTCTATATTAGCTTAGTGCTTTCATCGTAATGAATCCTTTTTATTTCTTTATCTTTCACATTTATGTTATATTCTTTTGTTAAAACTTCACACGACCATAAAGAAATACCTACTTTTGTGTTGCTCGTATACGTACGACTTATAAGCAGGTTGTAAAACATTCATCTCGCGTCTTAATAATGACTTAGACATAAAAACTGAAATTACTTTAGTACGTTACTTAAACATTGGAAGAAACGTGCACTCTTCTTTTTTATAGTATAAAATGATAAATGAGCAGCCTTTTTATGAATACCGACGACCTTAGACATCCGCAAATTGTTGCGAAGATGCAATGTCCTCTTTTGTTTATCCTCTACGAGGGACCACCGAAAACTTATAAACTTCAAGGAATAGAAAGCCGTCACTGTGCGGTGGTATCATTTGAATAAGGTGTACCTTCTAGTTCGTGCCGGCCCAATTTGGAAGCAATATAGCATGACGCTATCTCATACATTGGTGATAGGAGAAACGTTGCTTGATAGGAAGGTTATTTTGCTTTTATTGCTATGAATTACTAACTTAATTATTTCAGACTCAAAATATTATATCTCTATCTATTTGAAATCAAATTTTGCCAGAGGAATCGCCTGCGATTTGGATTGATTTGCCGTAGAATGGATCGATGACATATCCGATTTGTGGATCGGGTCGTGGCTTCCGACGCCGATCACGCATTTCTAAATCTGTTGACCACTACAAAGTTAACTTACCATGTCTTTGTTGGCAAAGAAGACGTCGATGTAACATTTCGTCTTGATGGCTATATAATCGAGGCAATTTAGCTTAAGGACCGACTTCACAAGTTGCATTTTAGGACCTTATGTTACAAATAAAATTATTTTGTATATTGGATTAAATTATTAGAAATAATTTAAAAAGGTACCTACTTAAGAGTTAGGTAGCTACTTGACTTAGACATTTCTTCTTTCAGTCGGTCATAAATCATTAGGTATCATTATCCTGTAAAATCTTTATATGGCTTATTATTTAGAAAAGATAAAATCGTAAAAAATAATTTAACAATTGTAAAAAAAAGGCAATATCTTAATTACGTACCTACCTACGAAGTAAATCGCAAAGATTAACAGCAGTAAATAAATTTTTTGATGATAGTCCTAAAACATATTTAAAAATAATAATATATTTAAAATAAATTAAAATTATTATTATACAATAGTTATATTATCAGTTACGACAAGTGACTTACTAAAGTAAATATTTAGGTTACAAGCGTAGTAGCAAAAATATATAGATCTCTCTTCATATCATCCTGAAAGTTTATATAAAATGTATGTTCATTTCCTACAAGAGTACAATTGTCCTTCACAGCAAAATAAAAGGGACGGCGTTGTTGTTTTATCCCGTGTTAGCATCCAGCCTGGCGCTGCGTAATCGCCGAGCCCGCGCCCCGCAATATGAATTTGTACTCTTTTGTTCACAGTTTTTAATTCCACCGGTAAAATGTATTGTTCACGAAACAAAAGTCTGTGGTGTCATTGTTGTTGGCCAAAGTTCATTTAAATTCCATGCCCGTGAGAGCGAACTGTAGCAAATATGAATTCCCTTAGTCCTATTGTCAGGTTAGTCTTGTTCAACGGAATAATGCTTTCTAAAGCTATATTGTGTGTTAAACCTCTGCGCTTGCTCTATAAAATTTCAATTTGGCTAAAATGTTTTTCAATAATACTATTATCAATAAAATCTACTTTAATGTTATTAGATAGGCGTATCGTACCTATTACAGTCATTTTATCTACATCATTCATTTTGTTAACATAATAAAATGTAAGAAGAGCTTTTGTTTAAAATTAATAGAAATTATTGTTGGTTAGATAAATAAAAAAATATTTAACTTTAACGTAATATATATAATTCAGAAAATGTTTCATCATCAAACTGTATTTTATTTTAAATTTTTGGTAAAATAAAAAAAAATAAAAAAGTTATACTTATATCTAAATACGAAATTTTGCAACTTTCATACGCAAACAACTTAAGTCTAGAAACATCTTATTAATAAGAACAACGGACATTCTATATGCTATTCCAATACAATCCGTATTAGAATTTCATTTAGAATTTTAATAGGCTTTTGGGAATACGCTATATTGTAGTGTAGACTGGCAGGGAATGTAACTAGTTTCAGATATGCGAAATGCCTGCGTTCTCTAGCGGGTTCGCGCTGAATACAAAACTTATATTGAAAAGTGAGCAGCTTTTTATATATTTACTCTTTATTATAAGCAGCCTGTACTCTCACAAGATATGGTTTTAGTAACACTTCTTGAATTACGTAGAGACATTCTATACCATCAAGATCCTTTTTTTAATCCTAGTAAAAGATATAAATGCGATGTTATTCTTTTGCGCAAAAAACATTGAACGGATAAGAATGACATTTTGGATGATAGATTAAAATATGGAATAACAAAAATCACCTTTTTTCATGGAATGGAATGAAATGAATGGTGGAATGGAGGCAGTAGGACAGTCTCCAAGAAGGAAAAGGGAAAAGTCTAGCCTTTTCATCGAGGCGAACCTATCGCTGGAGGGATCCTGTTGCCAGCAGGGGTTTATTCGGAATTACACTCCCAAGTGTCAAGTGCGACATATTATGTAAATGTATTCCGCTGCGTCAACAAAAGAAGGTATTACGCGGGTGAAACCGCGGGGCACTGATAGCAATAAATAAACCACGTGTTCGGGAACACGCCTCGCCACTAATTGACATTAATATATGGAATAATATCAAAGAATTAGTGAACCCAACAAATCATTGAGTTATATTGATATGATTGCTTGCCTAAAGTATTTATTTTTAACTATGTAGCTCCACCTTGAGCGCGTTGCTACGCCATCTCTCGAAAAAGGGTCACACCCACGCAGAAACCTTCGTGGGCTCATGCACAACAACTTTTCTAAAGATCGTCACATGATCAAATGCATAGTTTACGATTCTATAAAGGACATATTAGACTAACATTATTTTTTATATTGTATAAGTATATGTAAGTTATATAAGTGTATACAGAACCACCAAACGATTGATTTCTCGTTTGCCTCGTTTAATAAAAAATACATTATGTATTTCCGAATTTCCCTGTTAACTTGTACTTTACTCATTACCAAATTTCAGAATTCTTAAAGTGATTTTACTTGTTTCCAAATATTGAACAATGGGTGTAACTTTTTGATTGCGCCGACTCTCAATCATAAACTTTTTTACATCGACAAGGGTCAAAGACGATATTAATTTCTCTCGATAAAGTCGATTACTCTAACCGAGTTTCTGAAAAAAAAAAGTTTTAATGTGTGATCTTACCAATATAATAAAATATGAAAATTTGTATGTATATTCTTCTTCCTTTCTGATGTTTCGCTCTTGTCAGAGCGGTTGTGAGTTGTGGAGCAGTCTGACACGCAGTTTTCCGTTGCGGATCTTAATTGATCAGCCCAGCGCATAGGTGTTCTGCCGCGTGGTCTAGTTCCCTCTACTTTCCCTTGAACGACTAGCCGTTCTAAAGAGCTGGTATTTATATTAGTCTATGCTATAACTATAGGTAGTTAGGATTTAGATACATTTTAACCTGGATATAGATTACTATACACAAAACCGTTCAGGACAGATATTAGTGCAAGTGCTCTCGTCCTAAATTAGTTTCCGATTTTCGTCCTATTTCAATTCTACCTTTTCTATCTAAAGTCCTTGAACGCCTTGTCCACCAACAACTCACAATTAATTATGTAACAAAACATAACATCATTAGCCCTTTTCAATCGGGTTTTAGATCTGGCCATAGTACGACCACTGCCTTAATTAAGATAACCGACGATATTTGTCTAGGAATGGCTAAACAGCTTACTATACTTACATTGTTGGATTTTAGTAATGCTTTTAATGCCGTTGATCATGATGTCCTTATTAGTATGTTGCAATCTGTTCACTTTTCTCCTTCCATATCTCAGTGGCTCCGCAGTTACCTTCTTGGGCGTCGGCAGAGAGTGAAAATAGAAGAGAGCTTTTCGAGATGGTCCCCTATCACTGCTGGCGTTCCTCAGGGGGGTGTATTGTCTCCTTTTCTCTTTTCTCTCTTTATTAATAATATTACATTCTCTATTTCTTCTTTCTTTCACTTATACGCAGATGACCTGCAAATTTATACCCAATCTACCTTGGACGCTCTGTCTCATGCTATAGCAACCATGAATAAAGATTTGGACACAATAAGCGAATGGAGTAAGTGTCATGGACTGCTTTTAAATACCGCAAAAACACAAACCATAATTATTGGTAGTCCTGGGCTGCTTTTGAAGATTGACTGGGAGAATCTTCCGCAGGTATTATTAAACGGCATAACTATTCCCTTCAGTCAATCTGTGAAGAATCTCGGTGTACATATAGACCAAAAACTGTCCTGGACTCATCACATGAAGGAGATAAGTAAAAAGGTATTTGCAGCGTGGCACTCCATAAGACGACTATGTCATTTACTTCCGATTCCTACCAAAGTGGCAATAACCGAATCGCTGCTCTTGTCCATCATAGATTATGCTGACACATGTTTTGTAAACTTAACCGAGGAACAGCTTAATAAACTGGAGCGCCTTCAAAACATGGCTATCAGGTTTATCTTTGGTGTACGCAAATACGAGCACATAATATCTGAATACCGCACAAAACTCAATTGGTTGCCGATCCGCTCTCGTCGTAATGTTCGGATGCTAACACCGCTACACCATTTTGTTTGATCCAAGAACACCTGGCTATCTGAAAGAAAAATTTGTATTCCGTAAATCCGAGTATAAAATGTTACGCTCAAGTTCAAAGCTCCTTCTAGAAATTCCAACCCATAACACAAAATATTTTAATACTTCATTTACTGTACAATCAATATTACTATGGAACTCGTTACCTACCCACATTCAATGCGCTAAAACTATTAATAACTTTAAGACTTTGTTAAAAAAATACTACAGCTGTCAAAATTAAAAACGATTATACACAAACTGAGAATAATCAAGTCATAATAGATCATTCATCTAACACATATCCTATATTTATTAGTATTATTGAGTATTATATTATGTTGTATATAGTATTAATAGTATATATAGATATCTATTGTATTTATGTGTATGTATGTGTGTGTATATAAATGTATGCACGTATATACATAATTATATATTCATTTATTTATTCATCTATGTATAGATTTATTATATAGCTTGTGCACTGCCTCCTAGTAGCTAAAGTCTTTTTCCTCTAGGTAAGGTTGCCTGGAAGAAATTACTGTTAAATAAGGCCGCCTTTGTGTGCGTTTATTATACTTAATTTAATGCTCGTATATGTACTCTATGTAAAATGTTTTATGTGCACAATAAAGAATATATTGATTGATTGATTGATATTACGCGCTTGAAGGCAAAATAAAAATGAAACTAGCATGAGAGATATTTTATAAAAAGGCGTAATAAAGGTAATTACTCAAAGTGCTAATAGACATTTAAAAAGTATTTTTGGATTTTATTAAAAATAAGAGGTGCACGCTGCATGCATGCAAGTGAATTAGGCAGCCATGACAGGAGAGGTACCTCTCGCTTACACGATACCGGCTTAAAGTGACAGCTGTGTTGTCGCGCATTTGTACTATATATAAGTAGACGTGGCCCACGAAGTAGGGAGGTGGGAGGAGGTCAACACGTCTATGTAACCTCTATGCGGATGTCTATTAGGTGTAGTAACGAAAGTGGCTCCGACTGCTCGTTTGCTCCCTTATACTATAAAAAAAAACCTCTCAATTTCTCTTAGGTACAAATCAAGGTGTGTATTTATATAACATTGGAATAACAAAAGAAGAGGCCATTCAAATTTGGAGGTAGATCGTTTGGCGGGCGACGAGTGATTAAATTATAAAGTTGCGACAATTCGCCCGCTGCCGTCCCTAATAACTTACATTATTGTCGTTCCAAATTACAGCGCAGTAATTCAAAGAAGTTGTAATTGTGAAGGTGGTTTGTGTGATTAATGTACTGGTTCGTAAGAGTATTAAGGTGCATCGGCCAATTATTTTTGTTGACGCGGAGGAGTACATTTACGCATGATACCTAGAAGCCCGGATGGCCCTTAGACCTATTTTTGACTTGAGACTTGTGGATGTAATACCGACTAAACCCCTACGGTTGCTTTAAGCCGCCATAATTGGAGGGTCTCGGATCAACAGGCAATAGGATCCCTCCAACGATAGGCTGGCTGTGATGAAAAAGCCAAACTTCTCCACCTTGGGGACTGTCCTACTATAAAGTCTGAACCGTGCAATTGGGTCTGGTTTCCATTCTAACCCCTTGTACTCCAAAATACCACGCCACAAATGTGTCGCCACTCGATCCAATCCACGCCGCCGTCTGTTGATTCAGACGGACGGGTGGAGGACTCTGAATCGAGCTGCTCTTACTCTGGACCTCATTCTCTAAATTTCCAATATGGGTAGCCGTGTTCCGGATAGGTTTGGGGATCACAGAGGCACGCAAGCCTCCCCACGACAAGGTGGCAGCATCTTCCGGGGGGATAGGTACAATTACCTTCTTCATATATGCTTCATTATAATTAAATTACTTGTAACCGGAACCTAAAAAACCAATATAAAAACTTTACAAACCCGTATAGAGAATACCCTTGCAGCCTCGGTCCAATTCTGCTGCATATATGTTGCGGCGAGACACTACCTCTCATGAAAATTGGCGTTAGATGAACATGGTTGGCAAGCAAACTATTATCACGTCATAGATTCTGGTTGTAGATCTGCAGTGGAATGCCCTACTCGATAGTAAATGTGATGGTCAAAAAAGCTTTTGTAATTTCGTAAAGTTATTGAAGCCTGTTGCTGATAGCATAATGCTTCGAATCTGGCAACTCAAAATCCTTCA
>LUGF01041234.1:530978-548453 GCA_001625245.1 Calycopis cecrops | reverse complement strand
TTGGCACACAATCACGCCGAGACCTTTAATTTGACACCTTAACCATAATTTTACGTTGTGTGGTTCGGCCAAAAAGTCCAGGACAAAAATCGACTTCCGCTATTAATATATAAGATTTGTAAATAATATAGTTATGTTTTTTATGCTATTTCCACTTTTCTAAATTACAATTTACGGTAATTACGTCCGGTTTCGATAAATCATCATTATCGAAACAAGTCGTAGTTAATGTATATTTAATTATTAAAAGTGGAAATACTATAAAAAACGTATAATATTTACAAGTAGGCTATTGTAAATATAGCAACACATTCGGCAGCCCAATGAATATGAAACTAAGGAGTACTGGAGCGGTATTACGAATTTAATCTTGCAAAATGTGTACTGTACGAGTTGCAACAAGCCTTCTGTGCGAGAATCATCTGGGAGTAAGAAACTTGGAGAAAAATTGAAACAATTGGCGGATTTACTCAAAAGATGAACTGAAAATATTATATTACGTATTTTTATTTTTCGTCTTTTTCTTATATAGGTATTTTAGATAGGTAATTAGAATTAAGTTAAATTCTTTGTATTTTTTTTTCAGTTTTATTTCAGTAATTATTACATTTGGAAATACAAGTAAGGTGAGAGGGTTAAATTTTGATTTTATAGATATTAGTAGCTGCCCGACAGACGTTGTCTTGTTATTATTGGAACATATGTTGTTATGATAACGTGTAATGTTATGTGACCGAATTGTCAACCGGTTACTTTACTCTACAATATTGTAGATTCGAGATGCCGACTGCAGCGCCATCTGCCGGACTGATTTGTAAACCTAAACTATTCTTAAATCCACTTCAACACACAAAATTTCGTCAAAATCGGTCCAGTCGTTGAGGAGGAGTTCAGTGACATCATAAACTCACACAAGAAATATATTTATGGTGAGCCCAGAAATTCTTAAAACCTTAAATTGTCGACTAAGATTTTACATTTCTTTACGTATACTAGAAAAAAGGTTTAATTCCGTTTTTACCCAATGAATGGTGGAAATACGAAAATTTTGATGCAATACTTTTTCGAGTCATATTTTTGCGATTTATATACTTAAACAATTAGGAGTATAAACCGTTGCTATGTTGCGTTTAGGAGACTGACAGTTCGTTTACTCCCTTGTAGTATAAAAAGTACTCAACCGATCACCATGAAATTCTGTACACATATTCTTAGAGGCATTAGAAAGAACGTATAGGTAGGTAATACTTTATATAAAAAAATATAATACTTTATAGAAAAAAATAAAATATTTTCGGTCGCAAACGACGCCACGAAACCTACTAATATAAACCATTGTATCAAGACAATGAACAATATACAAGGAAACAAAGTTTTATACCGACTCTTCATGAAGAAAAAATCTAAATACACTTAACAATTTTATTGGAAATCGAAGTGACTGATCCCATATAAAAAAAACATAAAAGAAAAGCTGATTATATGCTCTTTTTATAGACCTTAAAAAGGTTTGTATGTCGCACACATCATTCGTAGTTAAATAGGATATTTGTTTTCAGTATATTTATATAAACTAGTGATCCCGCGAAGATCGAATTTCGATCTAAGTGAAAAGATCGAAATTCGTTATAGCTGCACTTAAAACAAGAGGTCATAGATCTCCTGAAGATGCTGCCACCTTGCCGTGGTGCGGGTGGTGGTGGTGTGGTGGCTTACGTGCCTCTGTGATCCCCAAGACTATGCTGGACTGGGCTACTCATACCGGATACCGGACAGGCTTGTGGGGAGAGGCCAGACTAAGAGCTGCTCTGTTGAGGTATTTAGTCGCAGACTGCCGTAGGCCATAATTGTCAAACTACGACCGCCGCGAAAACACTCTTTGCTCACTTTTCACAATCATTACGAGAATCAATATTGCGCACTTCATGGGAACTCACATTTACGCTATGGCTAAAGGCTAAATGCTACGGGTCACATTTGAAATAATGTTGAAAGTTATCACTACATAGTATAAAACAAAGTCACTCTCCGAATCTGTTCCATCATATCTTTAAAATCTTTAAAACTACGTAATCGATTTTGTTGCTATTTTTTAATAGGTTGATTGATTCAAGAGGAAAGTTTATGTCTATAACAAGCATAATGTTAAATCCTACTAGGTAATATTATAAATGCGAAAGTTTGTAAAGATGTTTGTTGCTCTTTCACACAAAAACTACTGAACGGATTTTCATTAAACTTTACATTAATATAGCTTTCATATCAGAATAACATAATAAGTTAAAATTTTGAATCATTTTTGAAGTCCGAAATCTACGCGGGCGGAGCCGCGGGCGAAAGCTAGTATAATAAAAATGTAATATTAAAAAGCCAGCGACACAAAACTAATGAAAACTTGAAAGCAACGGGAATCCATATTTGTGAATTTCGCGACTCACATTTACTTTACGTCAGTTAAAACCTCAGAAAGTTGAGATATGTTCTGTCGTGGATTTAATATAAATGCGCGTACCGAAGTTTGGGTGCTTTGTAGACTGTTATTAAATTTGGGTACGCGAGAGACTTGCTCCGAGACGCATCAATGTTACCTACCTAGTTACAGAATTCGTGTACCTACACATGAAATTTTTCGCCATAACGTGTTGAGAAAACTTTGTTATTAAAGAAATTGCTGGACGCGGGTGTTCTAAATTATTTTTTTTTATAAAAATGTTGCTTTTCGACTCTCCAATCCAATATAGAAACTATGTAATCCCCATAGATAACAGAAAATAAAGCCGAACTCATGAAACTCATCAACCACAAGAAACGGGATGTCACTTTTGGCGGTTTCGTATTAGCGAGAGGCCCACAGAGTGGCCGGCCAATTTAAGTCCTGACTAGTAATGTCTCTTTCTCTCACCTCTTACTAAAGAGTTTAGCTAACTTTTAGAAGACTTACTAATCCTACGATTATTGTAATAATTGCATTATAATTGTCGATTACAATGTTCTTTGCCCATACAACGAAAGCCTCTTTTAATGGCCATGATTGCGCCTCCTCCCTATTAGTATATGAGGGATTTGTTTCTTTCGTAAAGAAACCCTAAGTATTTTAGGAATAAAATATAGCTCATGTCTTTCAATATATATTTGCTACGGAAGTGCTATCGAAATCGATTATTTTCTAAAACTACTGTTCAAGAAAATATCTTTTACACACAGCATGACAAGCAGCTGGAAAGTTCAAAAAAGGTTGTTTTCATACACACCCATTTTTGTCTGATATGATACTTGTTAGTATCAAAAGAATAACATACTGCACTAGAAAAAACGTAATTATATTGATATCTCAGAGACACACTTCAAATGATTTCTTTGTATATTTATAATAATAATCAATTAAAGCAAAAATTAGGACCTACGTGAAAAAAATATATAGACTAAGGGACTGTTAAGGGAATTGAATACTTATATCTCAAAATACTTTCCTATCCTATATATTATCATGCGCATAACATCTATGCTGATGAACTCATACCATTTTTCCGTCAACAAAGTTTTCACTTCAAAAATAGAAAGTTTCGTCAATACAGCAAATTAGCATCAATACCCAGTGAAAGGAAGTACAGGTTCGACATTTTAATTATCCCAAAACGAGTCTGCGCTCTGAATCACGACTGAACAGATAAATGCATCTGCATGACCTATATGTAGAGTTCGCAGGAACATTACATCTAGCTTCGTTAGAAACTAGGCTATTTTAAAATACATATTTTTTGTTCTTTTACAGCCGTATTCGGCCGCCACGATCGGAGGCACGCTCATACGCCGCCGTAAAGTGACAGCATTGCTGTCGCGTTTCGTGCGGTGTGTGTGTTTCAGATGGTCCCTTTCGAAGCAAGGAGGAAGGAGAAAGAGATATATTACGTTGCGTATGTTTTTAGATATCAGCCGTCAGCATTTGCTAGTGTGCCGCTCCCCTCTATGCTATTAAAAATACGTCGCACAAAATATTTGGCTATAGTCGTATGGCAAGTGAAAGTAACATATTTAAAAGTGATACAATGTGTGATACAACCTTTTGTACCTATAAAAGGACAAACGAAAATCAGAGCCTAAAGTGACCACTAACACCCGTAGACATCTGCATAAATGTTATGCAATCTTACCGTCCTTCCCTCCACCGGATACTTACAAACCTAAAATACCTTCCTGGTCGTACCGACCCAATTCGTCCGCAATGCAGCAAGGCACTAGATCTTACAAGCAAATGTAATACTCAAACGTAGTGCTAATGCTATAGTGCGGGAATATGCCTTTCTCTCACAAGCGTTAAGTGTTGACTATCCTCTACAAAACTGCAAAAATACATAATATAATTTAATGGTCACAGCATACTTATCAACTCGGAAAGGGATCGTAATCGTATCACTTCGAGCCGGTCAGTATTCTTTGTATGAAACTTCATACTGTAACGCACACTAATGGGAAATGTAACGTAATGTATCGTCTTCGCTTTTCTAGGCGAGGCGTTTACTATCCCTTTCCGAGTTTGTAAGACGTGTGCGGCGACAATTAATCTGTATATTTTTTATATTATATATACTTTTTATATCTTTAGGAAAGGTATAGTATCTTTCAAAACATAATTGTACAATTATATATGACCTAAGTCTAAATATAAGTGACCTGAAGAAAATACATATGAAAAAACCAGCAATAATATAATTTAAAACAATCTCATATAACGAAAACATTATACGTTGAAAGTAATATCGAATTTGCTACGTGCTTTCATTATTTATTTCTGTGTTCAAATTCCCTTTGAAAATAGGAACGGGACAAACATTATCAATATGTCGTGTAATTTTCTGATATTAAATAAGTTGGAGTCGTATGACTCCTTACAATATTCGATTTCTACCTTTCGAGTTAATTTGGCCCGAACGAGTTCTGTAGACAAAGGACAATTGTCTTCATATTGTGGCGGGGGACGCGTCGCATTTTTTTTTATAGAAGCTGCTCTTTTCGCCATCCGCAAGATTAGATTCAAGGGGATAAATCTCCTTCCCCCCGCGTCGCCATTTTGTGTGACGGCTTTATTCAGGATTATTTATACGGAACATTTGGTTTGCTGGCGTGACATGCTGAATAACGCTTTTAATCTCTCCCTTTCTTCGAGTATCCATTCACCTACGAGAGAAATGTTTAGCTTTCGAATATAAGCGGTTAGTGATATTTAGTTTTATTTATATCATTTCTGTTACGGGTTAAATCCTAATCCTACTAATATTATAAATGCTAAAGTTTGTAAGGATGTTTGTTACTCTTTCACACAAAAACTACTGAACGGATTTCCATGAAACTTTACAGTAATATAGCTTACATGTCAGAATAACATAATAAGTTAAAATTTATAGGGATTTTCGAAGTCCGAAATCCACGCGGGCGAAGCCGCGGGCGAAAGCTAGTAATATTATAAATGCGAAAATTTGTATGTTTGTTTGTTACACGCAAAAACTGCTGAACCGATTTTCATGAAATTTGGCACACACCATAGAGAGTAACTTGGATTAACACATAGGATAGTTTTTATCTCGAAAAAATGTTCCTATGGGATGTCATCGGATGGTTTTCTATTTTCCACGGGGTCGAAATTTACGTGGGTGAAACCGCGGTGCGCAGCTATACAGCATACAGGCAATTTATTATTATGTAAAGTAGAAGATAATAGTCATATTTATGTGATAATTAATAAGATAAACTGATATTGCTGCATTGCAACCGAATCAAATCGGCCCGACCGGGAAGGTAAGCTCTGCTAATACTTTTGGTGTATTATGTCAGTAGCCAGTTAGGGGTAAATAAGACAAGACTTTTGTAGAACCGTGCGGAACGAATGTAGTTATTGTCCCCTTTTATGCTGTATATCCAGTAACTTATTTATTTCAATCTTAGTTACATTTCCGTAGCATCTGTTCTTATCCACAAATTCGTATTTAGTAATTTTCATTACGTGATAGATCTAGAGAGGTATTACTTAGTTAATGCCTATTACATTAGACATTCGCATCACCAGAGCGTTTACTAGTGCGATGCTTTCCCCTGGGAGAAACGTGTTTAACCTGGAAGTGTCGTAAACAGCTAGAACTGTTCCACAAGCTTCACTTCACACTCCTGTAGCGTAATTAAATATTGAGTTTCAGAATTCATCTGCAATAACTCCAGCGCATGAAAGGATACATTATCATAACCGCGCTCGTCAGTTCTTCCCAAGTCTTGCTGAGATTTTTAGTCCGATTCGCCTGCAATACAAGAGAATATTTTTTTATAACACAAGAGACAAACGAATAGTAGCAGTTTATCTTGGGGATGACTCAGGCGTTGAACTTCTTTATCCCAGTTAGGCTCAGATTTCTATCAGGCCGCGACATTCCGAAATTTCCAGAATGGAAGCGGGCAAACCAACAACGGGTGTTGCGATAATTAGTAGTGTACGGCCTGGAAACGTCGCGTCGTTGTTGTTGCCTGCCATAACGATACTCATACTGTATAATTACTCGAATTTTGAACGTATTCATTGTGCCAAAAACGAACAAATGCGATGTAAAGAAAATCCTAATTAATAAAAAATAATTCCATATATAAAAATAATTTGAAATTCGAATGACAAATAAAATGTTTGATTTAAAGTAGCCAGTACCGCAGAGAGGCAATAAATAGGAAACGGCAATAAATAATTTATTAGCCGCTTACATACATTTTACTTAATAGTAATAGCCCATTACAGTTAAAGAAAACAAAAATGCAATTATGAAATTCAAATTAGGAACTTCTCTGGAACATGTTACTTTAATTTGCGAGAATGTCATTGTGGCGCCCTTTAGAAAATTGTCTGTCGCTTTTACAATGAATTTAACCGCGAAAATTTTCGCTCAATGATTTTTTACGATCCCACCGCTTAAGTGAAGAAATTTGCCAGAGACATCAACTGGCATTTGGTGAATTCTTTGGGTAAAAAGGGAACTTAAAGGCTTCAATTCCTAGACATTGCAATCTAGACATATAATAAAGCTGTAGAAGATGTCATTCTGTCTGTGTCTTTTGTGACTTACACGCAAAAACTACTGGACGAATTTTGATGAAAGTTTTTTCTTACATAGATGTTAGTGCTCGGTAATATTTAGGCTATAATTAATCAATATACTAACTGCATCCCGAGGTTTCACCCGCATAAATTTTGATATCGTGGAAAATCATCCCATAGCATCCCATAGGAGCATTTTTTAGGGATATAAACTATCCTATGTGTTAATCCAAGTTACTCTCTATGGTGTGTGCCAAATTTCATGAAAATCGGTTCAGCAGTTATTGCGTGAAAAACTAACAAATAAAAAACAAACAAACAAACAAACATACAAACTTTCGCATTTATAACATTAATAGGATATATAATGAAAAATTAAAAAAATACACTATTGTAGGGCAAAATAACGGATTGACAATTCGGCCATATAACCTTACACGTTACCATGACAACACATGTCCAATAATGACAAGACAACGGCTGTCGGGTCGACTAGTAATTTAATAAGTGCTTAGCTTAAGCTTTGCGCCTATTTTATGTAAGCCAGTCGCACCAGTACTGACGGTCAGATTTGATCCACCGCTCGTACTTACCTCTCTTACAATCTCTATCAAACACACATATACATAACACTTTGCTTAATAAATATGTGTATGTAAATTCTTTGTGTCCACATAGCACATTACAACGCATTTACATTTCAAAACAAATTCCATGAATCCCAGTAATATAATAAGTAGAAAAGCAATTCTTTATGTGGTATAAAGTTAAATTGGAAAAGTTTCGTAGCAATGTGTTGTGCTGTAGTTTGTCTGGTGCACCACATTAACTGAGGAGGTATCTACTTTATAACTAGCGTTTTAAACAGCCTGAATTGGTAGCGCTTTTCAAGCTATGAATAAAGACGAAGCGAAAACTGAAATTGCATATTTTGGAAACCCATTCGTGAAATTTCCTCTGGGATAAATTATCCTATCTTACTAATATTAGAAATGCGAAAGTTTGTATGTTTGTTTATTTGTTTGTTTCTCCTTCACGCCAAAACTGCTGAACCGATTTTCATGAAATTTAGTACACATATAGGGGGTAACTTGGATTAGCACAAAGGATTTTCAGCACATTTTTTCGCCGTAAAAACGCCGAAAAAATGTTCCTATGTCATGCCATGGGATGATTTTCTATTTTCCATTGGATTTAAATTTACTCGGGTGAAACCGCGAGGCGCAGCTGGTTCTATATAAGTATATTTTAGGCAAATATAGTTGTAATTTGATTATTATTATAATATCTGTACCGTGGTATATTTTCCTTAACATATTATAGGCTACAAAAACAATACTTTGCTATCTCCGTCCTTTTTGCATCGCAGTATAAGAAACTAAGTTACAATACTTTCCCAAATATATATTATTTCATAATGAATCTAAACTTAAGGGAAAATATATAAGATATTTATCGAAATACATTCTTATCTGACGTCAAATAGTTCCTATAGTTGGGCAAACAATGGTGGAAGTCATTTTCATGACTACCAACGCCCATAGACATCCGCATAGAGGTTGTGCACATGCCCTACTTGCTCCTCTACCTCCACAGGTCCAATTATGTATGTTTAAATACTATAATTCACTATACTACCGAAACGACCTCAGTTATGACCTGGCGGGTGCTATTAAAAATATTATAGACTCATTTAAAATTTTAAACTGAGTTTTATTGTTTCCCTTCTAATGCAATGATGAAAAAAGTAAATATATTTGCCGTTCTATTACGAAACTATTTTATTTTTATATAGTTTATGGGGCCAAGCGTGCAGTCGGAGCCATTTTCATGACCACCTATGTTCATAAAAATCCGCACAGAGGCTATACATGTGTTTCCTCATCCTCCTTCCTCCACCAATACCGGTACCGGCTACTTGCATACCGCACAAAACGCGACACAGCCGTCACTGTCATTTAGTATATGCATACAATTTATTTCAGCTGGCGTTAAATGACAGTAATGGGAATAACAAATGCGGGATGGGGACTCCCATTGCCACCGTACTTCCATAAAACACAGATCCGTCTGTTTCCCATGTCAGCATCCCTTGGTATATCCTGATGGGATATTAATTCAGTACTCGACATTCAGAAAATTTAGCATTTCGTTATTAGCTGTTGATGATGAATGATGACGTAGGTTACAGAAAAAAATCTGGAATTCATCTGTTGTTTTAGTCTTTCTTGGACAAGGATTTTATAAAGGGACAAACGATCAGTCGGACCCCTTTGACGACATAGACATAATTGTTAAGCAGATTCGTAACCCTCCTTCCTTCGTCCCCTCTTATAGGCCACCGGAAACTCACAAACGCGACCACACAACTATCGCTTTGCGGCGGTGCTATGTGAGAGAGAGCCCCCCCCGTGCCGGTCTAATTCAATGGCAATCTGGCATGGTATTACTTCTTACAAAATTTATACTTGGTTCGCCCCGTAGTTTCACCCGCATAATTTTCGATCCCGTGGAAATATAGAGATGAAAAATAGATGTTGGCCAGTCATATTATATATTATACGACAAGTATACGAAAATACTTTTTTCAAACAAGGTAAATAGCGAAAAAAAAAAACATGCTTTGTACCGGGCGGCTACAGCGAGCATGGGGTGAATGACCCTGAAAAAAGTAAAAATTCCTGTGTCTAAACTATTGCTCCGATTGATGTGATTTCTGTTGTGTAGCCTGGAAATGATACACTAAATATGTGGTGTCATTTAATGCCTCTCGCTTTAATCAACCTTGTGGTGGTCTAAGACTCCTCAGACCCACACACAAAATTTCATGAGAATCAGTTTAGCCTTATCGGAGGAGTATGGTAACTAACATCGTGATACGAGAACTTTCTATATGTATATAGATTTTATAAAGAGAAAAGGTTATTTCTTTGTTTGTAACGAATAGGTTCCAAATCTACTTTTAGTTAAATCATTCTATCACTAATAGAAAGCTACATTATCAGGAAGAAAAGGTTCTATTTTATTGAATATAAAAATGTGTGTGCTTTAGACCACACGACTGAAGTTAAACTTCATAACGTAAGAAAAAGAAAATGTGCACGTGCACTGCTCTTTCTTGCTCCTAAAGTAATGTAGGAGACATAACTTTTTTCTTTCTTTGTGTCTTCACTATTACTTCACACTTATATCTCCCTCTCACCTTTGTTCGCCTCGCCCGATCACACTTTTCGTAACGCTCGTAAGCGCGCGTATAGAAGTTTTACTTCAAAAAGATTTTAAATTCTGTTCCTTTCATTTTATTTTCGTTTACTCTTATTAACTTGGCTTGCACGAAACTGGTCTCTTGGAACGTTCCACCGACTTGCAAACCTTGCGCTAAATTGATAAATTTGTACTCGTATTACGTACCGATGATACGGCAACAATTTGCTACAATATCCTGACACATCACAAAGAATCAGGATTGAGCAAGATTTTTTCTTTAGCCTTTTTAGCCTTTTTGAACGTAGGCGTAAATAAAAAAAAAACTGCCGTAGCCGAAAATTCGGCTAGGACGACAATATTATTACGAGTATAGTCAATTCGCTTCGCAGGATGTAAAACAAGTAGCGTTTCTGTTGTGTTCAATTTTTCAACAATAAACTCAATCCAATTATTCCCATCTCTTTATTAATGTTAAAGCAATAACTCCATCAATTGTGTGTTATTGAAATACGGCTGGGAATTCAGGACAGATTTGTGATTAATTAATATAGCTCATGCAACATCGAAAATCACAATTATTTTAACACATTGTAATAACTATATGCACAAAGATAACGCAGATTACATTCGTTTTAATCTGACATTAACGATACATGTATAATAAAATGAATAATAAATAATTTTTTGCAGACGTTAACGTGCTAACAGCCGGTGGCCCATGGAGGGAGGAGTGCGCATCTGTGTAGCCTCTATGCGGATGTCTATGGGCGTCGGTAGTCATCAGAATGGCTTTGATTACTCGTTTGCGCCAATATACTAAAAAAAGCCTAAAATTTTTTTCATAATTCTTTATTAATATTTATTATAGTTATGCCTTTGCCTTTTATATGGTTTCTGGTACATCACGAGAATATTTTTCCTAAGAAAATTTATTAAACATAAACGAATAATATTTTTTATCAGAGATAAATAACATAGCATTTCAATCACTGATTAAAATCTTTTTTATCGTAAAATCCCTTTGGAAACTGTACCACTATTTGGCACTCACCACTCCGTCTTAACGGATATTGAACTTTATTTTTCCACGAACATGAAGCTTATCGTGTCCATCTCGTATTAAGAACATATAACTCGATTTCTAAAGTTCTCGAGTCATTTACACGATGTCTAAGCGAATTTATTACAGTTTCTTATCTTCGAGAACTTTCCACAATTTGCCAATGTGTGACAGCTTGCGATAGATCTATAGCTACTAAAATGTAGATCGCCGTATGATCTTCTTAAAATTTCTTCAAAAAAAGATTGTCATAAAACTTTTGAATAAGTATAACAGTATATAATTATAGTATATAATCTATGAACAGCACAAATCACGTCAACAACGGTCACCTCTTGTGTCTGTTCCCTTCTTTGCTTCTTCTTGGTTGTACGAGATGTCTTGCGGGTCGTACAGCGCTGTTTGCCAACAATGCAACATTAGCAGTAGGTACCTACGCATAAACCTTTTTATTTTATAATCCAATTATATATTTTATAATCCAATAACTAAGATCTCCTTTTACGTGGTTATAATATTTAAGTTTGTATTTCTACTGAATAGTCAATCCTTATAATTTTATGATTTTGGTGGTCATCTCTATAAAGACTAATCAAGCGCAGGACATAATATTATTTCGTGCGTTTGTGTATTAGTTTGTGCATAGACGTTGTGTCTACTCTACTCGTAATGCCTCCTTTCCCTGTTCCTATGGCATGGCAGTACGACACGACCGAATTATCCGTAGAGAAAGATTAACAACCTACAAAAACATTATACTTCTTTTAGGCGGTCGTGTGAAAAATAAAGACTAAGTAGCATAGTGAGAGGTAAAATAAATTGTTTAATAAAATCTTTTACCAAACATCTTGCATGTTTATTGGGACAACGTTCAAACACTTCATTTCTCGTGCAATCAGAATTTCAATTCTGCGAAAAATAAAATGATAGGGAGAGAATCCGATCGAATTTTTCCAATTTAATCATGATTTTCGTCGAGGAAGCAGTGAAAAATTGTTAAATCGACTCACGAATGCGAACGTGAGAAAGTAATCAAAATTTATTATTCTTTTCCTCCCTCCCAGTGACACGAGAAGTTATTTAAATAAAAATCGGTTTCAATACGAATAGTCGAATATAAATATTCCATGTTACTTCGATATTTGCCAAAGGCTTAGTGAATTGATTTTTAAATGTTTGACAAAACATCTCTTTGCACAATACAGGCGTGAGAATATTTGAATATTTTTTCATCTACGTTCAAACATAAAGGAGTATTAATTTTTGTGTTGTGCTGTTTGATTTATTCTTTTTTTTCCAATTTTACTTAGATTCGTTGTTGCGTAAAAGGAAATTGTAATGAACACATAAATAATGGCGTAGTATATTATGATTTCGTATATTTTATAAAAGTTAAATTCAGATGTATTCTGACTAGTAAATTAGATTTCAAAATATATAATTACATTACTATCAGAACAATAATTATTGATCGAGATTTTAAGGTTTTTTTTAACTATTTATCGTTAAACCTATTTTACTAAGTTCTGCGCTGAACAGAAAATAGTTGGAACTTATAACTTACAATATTATTATTAACTATATAATAATATTATTGTCCGTCCGCGAGGTTAATCATATCCATTTGAAAGTGATATGTAATTCCGTTATATAGTTACTTAGGTACACGCAATCCATCTAAGACACAATTGAACATAGTTAAAATATAACGGTAAAATCCTATAATGAAAGGCCGTGAACAAGGTGCTAAGCCGCCAACGTTAATTTGGCGTCGCTGTAATAAATATTCCGTCATCGTATCCAGGGGTCGTCGAACAATTTCATTCCTACATAATTCTCTCAAGAATCTCATGGGCAACATTCGAAGGGTCGATTATACAGTTTGTTATTAATATTAATATTTTCAAATCGTTTGATATGCCATTGCTCGCCTCGCCATGAATAACATCTAACTCGAATTTTGCATTATCCGCCGCTATAGAATCCGTCGTATTGCTCTACAGGGTGTAGTTACTTTCATTTTAACTTCCACAACGATGTGAAAATATTTCTCGGTGAGTTTATTGCCACCGGGAGTTTTGCGGTCGAAACGAAACCTGAATATAGTATTCGGTAATGATATTAAAATCTATATTGTGTAGTTTTTATTCCGTCGGATTTGCGGATCGGATATTTTTGAAATATTGATTTAATAGAAATAGGCTTTGAATGTTTTTGCAAATTTTATGTAGATTAAAGCGTTAACGCATACACGTTATATGTACCTACGTACGTTATTTTTAGTAACCCATCGTTATATTTTATGCATAGGAATAATTTAGGATTTATAATTTTTCTCTTTTTATATGATTCTCATAAATATGCATTCTAGCATTAATTAAGTATGGTTTAACGGATAGAATACTAGATTATCCTGCAGTAACTTTTAATTAACACAAAGCTGGAATTCAACCTCTGTTATTGCTAATAAAATATTTATTATGTATTCGCCAATTGCTTATGAATTGTTCATTAAATGAATAGTTAAGATTTTTAGATAAAACCTAAATGTTTTAGTAAGGGGTAGTGCCATGCCACATTGGAATTAAATTGGGCAATCATGACCGGAGTGGCACTCCTCGCCTACATTATACTAAAATAAAGTGATAGCTATGCTGTTGGTTGTGAGTAGCCGGTGGCCCATTCGAGAGAAGGAGGAAATTTGCCACATAACATGTTACCATAAAAACGTATTTTCCAATAATGACAAGACGTCTGTCGGGTCAGCTAGTTTTCATATAAAAATATCGTCACGATTCGCCCAAAGTGTTTACTTGTAATATATTGCGCTGTTAGAACAGAGAGGATAGGTACAATAAATTTCAAATTTCATTATTTGAAGAGGAAGTCGCAAGTTGCCAATGGCATTCGGGTTTCCGATCACGTCGCTATACTATTGGCACGGATATTCGAGCCACCTGTGCCCGTACTCTATGAGGCTTTAAACACGCCTCTGCTCTCGATAAACCGACTGTGAAATATTCGCGGTGTACGCCCGAAGCCACATTTCCTTATGAATGATACATGCCAGCGCTCCCCCGTTTTCCAACACGACGCCATCGAGCCGGTTGTAGTTATTGCATAATTTCTAGGTGTTGCGGTGAGCGGGCTTGTTCCAACACGCGATACAAAGTTAACAAAATTACGAGATAAATTTCTATTATAATAACATTTTGCTGTTAAAAGTTGCGTGCGGTGTTGGGGATTGTGTGCACAGATTGAGTTTTACTATCAATTAGAAATTTGGCTTGTTGCTTTGCAGACTGTTTCATCGTTATTTAAAATAAAAATCTGGGAAGAGAATAGAATACTAAACTAAGCTAACAAACGGCATTTAAAAATGTCATTATACAGGGTTCACTTTAAACGTTTTTTACTGTTCGTGATGTTTACCTGAAATATTTTACGTTCCATTATACGAATTAATCTAAAGATTGTGAATTAATGTTGCATAAGAGTATATGTAGTCTGACAGTTAATTACCGCAGTCAGAAGAGAAGCTCTTCACTTTTACGTAAGACATGACATGATAATAATAATTTCACATTAGTTAAATCACGCTTCAATTAATTATTATTTTAAGATTTATCTTGATATTAAAATAAACTCAAAGGTTGCTGTACAACAGGCAGCGAATTTGTATCCATATAATCACTTCAAATGTATTTTTATATTATTGTAAGATGTTATCTATAAATCTTCCATGTCACATATATCTTTAGAATCGTCCCGCAAATGATGGCATCTAGACTCTAATATAAGAGGATTGAATTAAAAATGAAAGAAAACGAAGTGTGGTCTGTGGCTATATCTCAATGTAAATCTCACTAACAAATCTTCTCGGAGGATGAGCGGACTCGCTACCATTGGAACACATAAACAAGATCGAGAAGAATATAATATTTTTACTCAACTCATGATAAATTTATAAAGGAGTAGATAGCAGATATAATTTCTAAGTATAATATAATAATGGAATGGAATATATTTTATTCTTATAATTTATTACATTTTTATATAATATTATATTTGCTTTATCTAACATATTATCATAAATTTGTAACAAAATTATGCAGACCTAAGCTATTTCTAGAGACTTATTACAAAATTTATACTAAAAACGATAACATTGATGAGGGTCGATGAGAGAGGCAGTGAAATTATCATCAACTCTGTAATAATTTACTTTTTTTTTATTTTGTCTTCTAATAGAAGTTGTACCAAATATGAAAAGATAATTATATAACAAATATGTTTATTACATTTTACTGGATTTTTTACGTAACTATCTTAGTGGATACACTAACTCTGTCTTGCGGTCGCAACCGCAAAAGCTTAGCTATGAGGGAACTTTTCTGAAAACGAAATTATTTTTTTAGGAGTTAAAAGTACCGAATATGCCACGAGGGAATGGATAAATATACCTAACACTCTATCACACATACCCACTACGGATTATAGTTTGAAGGTCCATGGTCAACATATTAGAAAATTATAAAGCCACAGCAAAGTTCTGGCGTCAATGACGACGCACCAACGACACTCGCGATAAAAAACTCCAAGATATCAACACCGAATACTTGCTTAGCCTCATTGGTGACAAGCTGGTCGGGCCCCACTAGTGTGAGTTGTTTCATTTAATACATTACAAATGTTCCGTACATTCCTAAAGCGCTCCTGCCCATCGCAGGCTCGTGCAATCGATAGCCGTCTCTAATTTTTCGCCGCGCTATCATTCGGTTGACAAACTAAACTTCATTACAAGCCCAACTCACTGTCAAGGTGGATAGGAGCCCAATATAATTAACTGCCCAAAAATGTAGCAATGTATTCGTTTGATATAAAATAAAATGTATTATTTATGTAGTTTTATATTGAAGGTAGGGTAAATGGTTTGGTTGTTTTGTTGTACTTTTAGCGAGGCATATTATAGGCAAATTATACACAACTTTTTTTTATAATAGTACGGAGTATTAATTATTAAAGCTTGTTTTAAAATACGCTGGAAGATAAGGATAAATGTTATTTGATATTCATGATTCATTTGAAATTGTTTTTAATCAAAGCTAACAATTTATTTTAAATGATACAAAAATCATAAGCCATTATCTTTTGTTTTTATTTTTCTATCGCTAGTTATTTAAATTTTATGATTTTTTTATTGTATACTGGGTAGTGATAGATTAATCTGTCTTTTTTAATCATGAAAAGTTTTATTAATCCAGATTAATCTGTTGTTTCAAATACCAGTCAAGAAGACATTCTCAATTTTAACTTTATTGAAATAATTACAAAAAGTGCTCTGTCAACGAAACCGAAACGTTATAAAATCCGAAAACCAAAAACACGACGTTGCATTTCATACAGTAAACATTTATTTATTACAATTCTTTATTCAAGAATATTCTTTTCATGAAACGTCAATTTTATTTCCGTACACTGCATCAACACAAGCCTCTGTCACAATACCCTCCAAAGATCCATCATCCATTACGACAAAAGGAATTAAAGCAATGTCCAATTAAAATCACATGCGCTGCCTGCTTTGTCGTCATTGTTAACATTGCCTGGAACATACCAACTACTGTTTTTCAGTTCAGAAGAGCATAAAGTTCTCTTTGTTCGATTTTTTCATTCGCTGTACCATTAAGGTATTATGATTTTTCCTGTTGTGTATTAGTCGTCGTGTAGTTTTTATTTGTATTCTCTACCTTTTGATGATGAGTTTTGCTGCAAATTTAAAATTATGATGTCATAACAAAGTTAGATAACACAAACAATATGAATCACTCGTGCGGTACATGTTTTCCGTTAACGTTATGTTTACACCTACCTAATACATATTTTTTATTTTATATTTTTCAATACCATAGTGTATTAGTCAATAATACTAGGTAGTAAAAGTAGGTATATAACCAAAAAGTTTGGCCAATAAGAAAATAGTAATTAATTACTTGGTTTTAAAGCACTTTTTTATTACTAATTATTTTACCATCTATATTATTACAGAATTTGAAAGACTTAATATACCTTGGTCCTTCTTAAATAAAACCTTACAAAACCAACACGTATCTCAGATATTTATCTGAAAAACTCGATC